>PYAF01003073.1:404050-443928 GCA_007407185.1 Glycine tomentella
ATTAATTAAATATTGATCCCTTAAAAATTGTTTAATTTGTTAGAGATATACTATTCATATTTTCTCTCTAATAAAAATTCAAGTTCAGATATATAGCATATTAGCCTAACTTCTTAAAATAGTCTATGGTAATAAGAAATTTTCATTTCCAATTAAAATTTTTATTTTGAAAATGACATTGTTAGAAATTTGGTTTTTAACAAAATTATAAATCATATTTTATTATTATTAATTTTACTAAAAATAATTTCTTTCAGCCAATTTAATTAGCATATGATAATTTAGTAATTTTACAATAAATTATTAAGGAAGAGTTTTAGTAATTAATTACTATCCTAAAAAATCTTTTACATTCAAAAAATCATTTTATTTCCTCAATTAAACATGAAAATCTTTCACACACACACACACATATATATATATATAAAAGAATGGATGAAACTATACTAATATAACTCACACACATATTAAATCATTTAATAACTGTAAAAGTCGTGACTGTGTGAATTTCTGTATATATGTGGGGGCTTGTCTGTTGCCCTTCTATGTACTACAAACCTTCAAACTTCAAAGAAAGGACCCATCTTACTTCCTATGCCGATTACAACTTAACAATGGAATGCTCAACCTCTAACTGCATGCAGTGCATTATTATTATTATTTGAAACATATTTAGTTTATTCTCGGTACAATACACCAGTATTCAGTTGCAGCGTGCAGTACTACGCAACATTGCACGCACATCAGAAAAAAATTCACCACAGATTATCGTCGGAGAGAGAGAAGTAGCCAAACTAAAGCAAGACACAATATACTAGTATGATGTGGAATGGTTGATAAATAAACTTGTCTTTTTAAGTATGTTTTACCATATATGCAAAATATATGTTTCATTATACATGTCAATCCTCCACGTCAATCCTATTATAAGAGTAGGAACGTCTTCTTCTTAGAAGGCGGACTCTTAAGTCAAATAGATTATTTCTAACACTCTCATATTTGAATATTATTGATATTGTTATAACCTTCTTATCAAGTGACATATACTTAATTATCTATATGTCACCATATTATATACAAGTTATAAATTATCTATAAGATACACATTATCAGTAGACCTAATTATTTATAACATGTAATTATTTGTTAGTCATTATTTACACACTAATAATTGTTTGTAAGGATTGTTACACCACTATAACAACTACTATAACAATCATGACATACAAGGATCAGAAGCTCCCCCTCACTCTATAAATATCAGGTTTCGTTTAACCCTTTTACACATTCCCTCCACGGACTGAGATTCTCACATTGAGAACCACCAATTCACATCCAGAGACATCTATTCTTTGCACTCATTCATCCTCATGCTCAATTATTTACACTGTAGCTCATATACATTTCGATACACAGACTTATTCTTATACATTATTTTCATATGATTAATGTACTTACTTGAACGTTAGAGTTTTCTCCTTTTTTGTAGGTCTCCTCTCTTAACAAGGCCTACTCACTATCTGATATGCAAGATCTGGAACATACATTATTTTTATATGATTAATGTACTTACTTGAGGGTTAGAGTTTTTTCCTTTTTTTATAGGTCTTCTCTCTTAACAAGACCTACTCAGTATCCGATGTGCAAGATCTAAAACTCGCCTTGACCACATCTACTATAACGTGCACTATTTTCAGATTTTGACAAGTATATATGTAATCATAGGTTCAATCTTTAATTCATATGTATGGAAAAATATATATTGTATCACTGACTTGCTACTGAATGATATCTTTGTTAAAAAAGAAGAAGCATGACACAATATATTTTCTTGGTATGTGTTCTTCATTGTCAAGATATCACAATTTGTATATATATTGTATCTGACACGAACAAAAACTAAATGGTAATACGAGAAAGTAGAAACGTATGTCTGTAGCAACAATTCAATATTGTTGTTCCTTGATTCGCCTTTTACAGCTCTAGCTAGCGTTAGGTGGGAGACATCTAAAAGCAGTGTCTTTATCACCTTACTGTTTAAGTGCCCATAATTGGAACATCACCAAGGTACCCTTATTCGATCGACCGTTCTCATCAACAATCGTAACAAATTATATAAATGAATTAGATATGGGATCTTATTATTATGATTAACAAGCGTATACATACACATTAATTATTTTCGTGGTTGCCTTTAATCTCTTTGTTACTGACTTGATCTCCATAAATAAAAGTTAAGCCTCGAATCGTATTGTGCAGAACAGAAGAAACTGTAGTGGAGGAATATCCTGAACCTGCTTTTCCGGGTTTCCCCTTTATCTTACTAATTTTAAATTGCATCATACACTCATGTTGCCTATTATTTTAGTGAGGAAGGGATATAATTAGATTCCAAAACATACAACTTTTTTTATTTTTTTTATCTCATCTTATTGTATCAATCATTTTTTCTTATATTTTTCTTTCTTTACTTTTTAGATTTTAACTTTCATGTACAAACAAATAATGATTTTTATGTTATTAAATGCTTAAATATTACTCTAAATATAATTTTAAAATAATTATTATAAAAACTAATCAATTTTTCATATACGATAATTTATAATAAGATATAATATATAGTATAGAAAAACCTTTATATTATCAATGGATTATAATTAAATTCTTCTTTTATATACCTATTTTTTCATTAAAAATAAATAAATTTTTTTCACTCTTTGTGCCATCTCTCGTTGCCAAATTAAGTAAAGGGAGACCCCTTACAATTTCGTATACTGCAGCAGATAATAACATATTTAAAAATTTTCTTTTTCTTAACTTTTGTCTAGTGATATGATGTTTTTAATGGAAATCCAAACACCCTATATCGTGAAACATATTTTTGAAGAGAAACAGTAAAAAAGAAAAATGAAACAATGAATTTAATTCAGATTACTAACTGTAATGAATTTTTTTCCTATTCTCATCTAATGTTAGATTGCTATATATGCTGAAAATTTTAAACTTTGTAATAATATTACTTTAAAAATCATACATAAGATGATTTTTTAATTGGTTAATACTGTAAAAATATAATAATAGTGTATGAAAATTAAAGTAAAACACAATTTAGTCTTTTTAATTATACAGAAATTAAATTTAAATATATATATCAAAATTATCATTAAATATCAAAATAATGAAATAATAATGTAACTTGATTACCATCGGTTGAAAAACCAATAATATCAAAATTTTCAAATTAATAGGGGAACAGTAGAAACACTCTTTTTAAATTGTTATTTTAAATTACTCTTATCTAAATAAAACTAATATGTTAGCATTTTATTTATTTTTAAATTATAATTCTATAACTTTATTAATTTTAGAAGTGACATTTGAACCTTTTTTTTAAATCATTTATAAATCACTTTTAAAATTAAAGGTTTAAAAATAAATTTAGTACATTTTAGAATCAAATTTCTAAATTTAATTTGCGTATCACTTCTAAAGATAAACATAAATAATTCTAAAATAAACAATTAAAATAGCCATTTGGAAAAAATAATGGTTTGGTGGACATAGACCCAATCATTCAATGCGGCGATCGAAAGAATGGCCAGCCAAATGGACGGTGCTGGTTGATGGAATGGTGGGCCATATCTCAGAGGATCATTAATTAAGACTCTGATGCCAGCAACTGCTCAATGAAAAGGGCAGAAAAAAAAAATAAAAGAAAGAAATAGAAAAATGAGTTCTGCTATTTGTATTTAAAATTTATAAGCCTAATTTCTTATCTTTTTTAAAAATGTTAAGGTATGGTAATTGTGTAATTTTCTTTCTTAGATTTCAATTCTACAAATTCTATTTTAATTTTATTTAATATTTCACTTTTTATTTTGCTTAGCATATTATGCAATTGAATTACCTTTTTAAGTCATTTACTTTCAAATATTCTGAGTTTAACTCATTGTTATGTCATACACAGTTTATCATGCAAGTTAATTTCCTTAAATATTAGAGAAAACTAAGATGGAAAAACTTGGTTATAAATTACATGTGAAGAAACTTGAAAAATTTGATTAGTACAATTGAAACCTGATATCTAAAATTGTACAATCACAATATATGTGGAAACTAAGAAATATAATTAAACTAATTTTATGTAATTTTTACACACAAGAAACATATTAAATGAGAAAAGAGAGAAATATATAATAAAATGAGTTATAATAACTATATAATATATAAGTATGTGAAATTTTTATATTCGTCCTAAAAGAAAATTAGGAATGATCCACCTGTTAGTCAGTGACATTGTACATTGGTTTGGGCTATAACCAGCAGCTGGATCCCACCATGGAGCCAACACCTGGAACCGATGAGGTCTTGCAGACCCCACCATCCATCTCTCAAAAATCTTAATCATCCATTCATTCTCTAAAACCTCGAGATTCATGGCGAAGATTTAGAATCCGAATGAAAGCAGGGTATACTAAATGCAATACAATTTTTACATTCACATTCACACTGTTTCATTTCTTTTTTCCCTTTGGTAAACTGTTTCATCCCTTTTACTACACGAACCTTGTGACCCGGAATCATGCATAGAGGGAGGAAAAGGTGAAAAATTAACCCAAATGTCAATTAATTAAGAAGGAAATTAATTAAACTAACTTACAAATTGTTATGATGATGGTATGGAAGTGAGTCGTTTTCTTTCTCTTCTCAACATAAAAAGCATAAAATTACAAATCAAAAGACTTTCGGGAAAAAAAAGGAAGAGAAGAAAAGAAAAGCCAATTGCACAAACAATGATGATAAGATATCGTGTAGTGAAATAAAGCCAAATAATATCCAACTGTTAAATAGTGTCATATCTCTCTCAAACCCTAAAAAAAAAAAAAAAAAAAAAAAAAAAAAAAAAAAAAAAAAAAAAAAAAAAAAAAAAAAAAAAAAAAAAAAAAAAAAAAAAAAAAAAAAAAAAAAAAAAAAAAAAAAAAAAAAAAAAAAAAAAAAAAAAAAGACCTCTCTTCTCTCTTCCATCATCCACCACCCACCTCTTCCCAACATATTAACCACACCAAATTAAGAAATAAAAATAAATTCTCTTTTCATCAAAATAAACAAAACTCAATTCCGTAGGGCAAATAATAATCAAACCTCACGTCATCACGGCGTTGTGTTAAAACACCAAACTACTACACATGTAGGAATCAATTATCGAAGAAGAACACGTTGAATGAATAATTTGTTGATAATTCATTGATCCTCCTCTTATGTTGTTAATTATCAGTCATGCTCATGCCGATCCTCGCTTCCACCATGATGTGTCGACTGTGACTCACTCGCCTGAGACTCCGAAATTCCGATCACCGTCGTTCGATAATTAGGGTTAAGCCCCGAAAGCATACTCAAATGCCCTTCGTTGTTGTTCATGTTCCCACCAATCCCAGAAGACCCTAATTGCTGACCCGGCAAAAGGGCCATTGGGGTTGGAAAGTTCATGAAATGCAACCCACTTGACATGGTTCCTCTATACAAAGCAGCACTGTTACTCACACCAGGGAATGTCCACAAAGGAGGAGCTTCACCACTCACACCACCACCTTGGTGGTGATTATTTGAATTCGCTAGCATCCATATGTTCGCCGGAATTTGAGCGTGGTGGCTCGCTGGAATTGTCCCGGAAGTGCTTGATTGCATCAAATAGTTTCCAATTTGGTGTTGTATAGTTGAGGATAGGTCTTGCTCCATGGGTCTTCTTTTTCTTCCCAAATTACCTTCTTCGTTGTTGTTGTTGTTGTTCTCTGAGGACAAATCTAGTGATGAAGATTCGCGCAATTCGTGCTTGGGTTGGAAGATGGGGTTGTTATTGTTGGATTGGAAATTGAGGAGTGTTGTTGTTGTGGGAGGAGTGTTGGTGTTTTCTAGGAATAGGCTTCTTCTAGGTTGGAGGGAGAAGTTTGTGTTGTGGAAGTAGCTGGATCGTAGTTGGGAGGGGACGGACATGGAGGAGCCGGAGCTGCGGAGGGAGATGTTGAGGGAGGTGAAGTTAGCGGGGATGGTGCCGGTGCCTGTGGCAGCGATGACGGATGGCTCCGCCTGTTGGAGGAGCCACTCGATGGTCTCGCCATCTGACTTGTGTCCTAGCTCACGCGTGAGTTGGAACACTCTGGCGGCACAGAGAGCCGGCATTCGAATTCGACGGCCGCGACCGTCGACCTTCGTGTGCCGGTCTTTGGTGGAGGTTCTTTTGGGGGGTGGTTTTTTGGGGGAGGGTTCGGAGGAGGGTGTGGGGAGGAGTTGATTGTTGTTATTGGAGGTGGAGGGTTCAGCTGAGATGGCTAGGGAAGGGTATGGGGAAGAGGTGGAGCAAGAAGAAGGGTCTTGTTGGTCTTCTTTCTTCTCAAGGAGTTGGAATGGGAAGTTTTGTCGGTGGTGGTTATGGTGATGGTGGTGGTGGAAGTCATCACTACCTCCCTCCATGATCGCATGGGAATTGAAGGAGTTAAAAGTTGTTGTTTTTGTTTGTGTTTTTTGTAATTTGTGTTGGGGCGTGTATGTGTATGGTAGTTAATTGTTTTTATGGGACAGACTGCGATCAGTGAGTGTCGTTATAGTTTAATGTCTCTGCGGTGGGTCTTTTCTAATTCTCATCAATGGGCTATATTTGGAGGAGAGGGTTTGTCTAGGTTTTCTTTGCTTTCTTTTTTAGAGCAACAAGGGAAGGGAATTTGCTTTGAGAATTGGTGTGGTTGATTTGAGAGAGAGAGAGAGAGAGAGAGATAAGGGGGAGGAGCTAGCTGGGAGAGGGCATGAACTTTAAGCAACATAGATAATGAGTGGAAATTATATGGGTGAGCTTTAAAAAGCATGATTTTTCTCAGAAAAGAAATTTGCTTTGTTGTTGTGTTTTAACTTTTAAATTGTATATTGTGTATAAATTGTTTTTCTTTTTTTAATTTTAATCCGTATGTCCAGTTGTATGGGGTGAGGTAGGTTTATGTTGTGTTGAATTTGAAATGGAAAGATAGAAGAGGTGGAATGTGAACGTGGAAAAATCTTAGATTTTTTTTTTTTGGTTTTTATATACAATTTGTTGTTTTTGTGATTGAAGGGAGGGAGAGTTTCCCCTTTTTATTGTGGTTGGACAGCCTCTTTGGTTCAGACTCCACGTGAGGTGCTCTTTTTTATCATTCAATCCATAAAGACAATGGTGGCCGAGGTGGGTCCCAATCCCAAGTCAAAAAATTGAAAGACCTGGAAAGGAAAGATTATCAGGTGGGTCCCATCTCATTCAAGTAATCATTTCATTTTGCCCTTTGGCCTTTGCCTTTTGTTCTGCACCTTTGTTGGGGAACTTTGGGATTCCTCAATTCTCAATTGGCCTTTGCCAAATTTCTCTCACCCCTAAAAACAAGGTCTCTTTAAACCCATTTATTCAATTCAATTTGCATATATACTTACTGGAGTTTAACATCATCTGGAACTTAGAAACTGAGCTTTTTCTAACATTAATATTGACATATATACTTATGCTTCATCACTTCTTGACCATTAGTAGTTTGCTAGGGCATTGATTGAATGACTTTATAGACCAACGCAACTAAGCATCTTAAGAATTGATTGCATGTATATCTTTGGATATACACAACAACTCCTTTTCTATATTTTTTAAGCTTTTAAAGTTGTCAGCAACTGAAAAAGAAGCGAAATTTGTGGAAGAGGAGGAAATAAATTGTGTAAGAGTGAAAGTTATGTAAGCTTTCAATACTGAACACTGACCTGCATAAAAATAGAAAACGAAGGACATAATAATTAATACATATTAAGAAATTCAAAAGTTACTTAAGGAGAGTTCCAGAATTCTCTAATATGTTTATCTAATTATAAACATTGAGGACTCAAGATTGTTAAGTACAAGTTCTTTAAGAAATAAAACTATTTGTTTCATGTAACTTTTTCTTATGCTCTCTTTGTACTTTTATAAAATATTAAATCTCTTGACAGATCGGAGGAAATTAGGAGAGCAAAGAGACTCTTCTTTTTCTACTGATCACATAAAATGTATGTAAGAAAAATGATGTGAGATAATCAAGTTTTTTTAAAAAATTATCATTAATAAATATATGTTGGCTGTTGGGCTTATTTACAATTATTTTAAAAAATACAGGGTTAGATATGAATAAAAACTTAATGGCACGTGTTCGGTTGAATTGAGATTAAACCTTAAAAAAAACATTAACGAAAAAAAGTTAAATCATTAAGCTGTTCTTATTAAAATATGTTTCTTGTCTAACAAAACTTAATTTCTTGATATAGATATTGTATGTAGGTTTGCACTAATATTATAATACTTTAATGGAATTTGTGGATTTTCTTATTCAATAAAATCATTTTTTAATAGTCATAATTTATTTATCAATATCGGAAATTGATGTATATTATTAGTAAATAATATTATTAATTAAAGTTTGCTTGCAATGCCTATATCAACAATTGTATATTGTTATTAAAGATCATTAATTTGTTTATAGAATTGAAATTGTCATTTAGAATATAATAATTTCAATTGTAAAAAAATTGAAATTAATTCAGAATCATAACATTAATATTTGAGTTTTGTAAAAAATTGGAGCGTATAATTATACATAATTCTAAGTTAAATTTTAGTTTCATTTTTTGCCTCTATCTAAAAGTAGTTAGAGTAAAATGGAGCAAGGAGTTATAGTGCATAGTAGGGCAGAGGATGGTAATGGAGGCAACCGTAAGTGGCATGGCATCAATTCTGCCAATAGTAGTAATATATATACAATAATAAAAATAATGATAGTGACAATAATAAATTATGGTAATGATTGTAAGAATAATTAAGTGATAGATAAAAATGACGACAATAATAATAAAAGTAGTGATATTGATAATCAAACTGATAATGATAATTGGTAGCATTTAAGGATATAAATAAGTTAATTGTATGTGCAATATTTAAACTTAACTTATTAAATGAACAATCAAGTCTGTATGTTCTAATAAACAAATAAGCCCAAGATTAACCTTAAGATCAATTATATAAATGTCTCAAACTCAAGTTTAAAATAACATTAAAAACTTATAAATAGCGTGTACAAGTATGTATAATATAGATAGTAAATTGTAATACTATCCTAAAAGAAAAATTCTTACATCATTTTATGTTTAAATATTATTTTAAGATCTTTCTCTTACTTTTATCTCATCCTTCAATTTAACATGAAAAAATGTATGAAATTCTTAGTTATTAAACTTAAAACACTTCAAGAATGTATTCAATAGATAAAAAATAATAATCAACCTATATAGGAGATAAATTAAATAAGGAATTTAAACTTTACATTTTTCAACAAGTCAAATCAAAGTTTTAAATTTATTTTAAATAAATGAAGTAAATTTGAACACCATATATTTATTTAATTTGCATACCAAACTTGAACTTTAAATACTCAACATGTTTATACCCTAAGTAGTGGCGACAATGTGAACAAGTGGGAGATGGTGGCAAGTGGAGATGTCAATGTAGTAGCAAAGACAAAAAAATGAGCAATTGCTAAATATGAAGGTGATGTTAGAAATTGTGATTCAGATCAAGATAAGGTTAATTGGGAATAATTAGGTTTAGTTGTATTAGAAATTCATAAAATTAAGGTTTGGCAATGTGATTCCAATGTTAGGATCTCCTAACATCATATAGTTATAAACAAATTTAATTTCTTGATATTCCATTTTTTAGGTACACGAATCCTTGTTCATATTTTTCTTCCTTTACTATCATATTGTTCAATTCATCACAAATTTTTACTTTATTTTATTTCTCTTCTTAATTATTTCTCACTTCTATTCCATAGAATATATACACTCACGCAGAGTGAAAATGTTATTATTTTTTAATTAGAACTTTTAAAGTCTAATTTCACCTCCAAACCTAAATTTCATCCCTAATTTTATACATCAAACAAACACTTATTAAAAGACTATACAACATAACAAGTCTTTCAGCTTTTTTTTTTTCTTTTTCTTTAGTATATGATTTTGTTTTTTGTAGTGACGTTTATAATTGCTCTTTAACATTTTCTTTATTGGGTTTACTGATAATGAAATGTAAAATATTAATATTCAACTTAGAATCATTATTTATTATAAGGAAAATGTTAATTAGTGTTTTTGCACTATTGATTAAAGAACTAAATGGAGAAATAGTTTTATTGAGATGTGCAAAATTTGTTATACATGTTTTTTTATGTTCTCCTGTTGTCTGCATAATAAATATTTGGTTAAACTATAATTTTCATCATCTTATTTTTCTAAATTTGTAATTTCAGTTTTGCTATTTTTTAATTGAGATGTTTGGTCTCTTATTTTAAAAAAATTGTGATTTTAATCATTCTATTTTTTAATTGACACATTTTGTCTCTCATTTTTTTAAAAATTTACGATTTTAGTCTTTTGACCAATCTCAAACATTGATGATGTATTTTTTTTTTGTTATAAATTAAGTTTATCAGCAATTATCAAATAAAAAAAAAATCTGTGTCATGTGACTAATAAACAGACATATGTCAGCGCTAACATAATACACATCAACATTTAAAATTAATCACAAAAACTAAAATTATGAACTTTTTTTAAAAGTGATAGAAAAAATATCCCATTAACTGAATACATGTGTTAATATTTGAAATTGATCATAATAATTAAAATTGTGATTTTTTTAAATATGAAAGATAAAATGTCTTAATTAAAAAAATGAGAGATTAAAATAATATTTTTTAAAAACCAAGATAAAATATCACAATTAAAAATTTAAGGGACTAAAATCATGGATTTAAAAAAAACAAAAAAAAACTATATTTTTATCTAAATATTTTCTCTTTTTAATTTCTTAACCAATATTTTAAGGACTTCACAATATCCTTATTATAAATATCACAAATGCTTAGGAGATTTAAAGGTTTGATCAGAAAACAAAATTGATAAAGAAATACGCATGAAGAACTTGTAGCAACTCATCAACGCACATGCTCTCGATCGCCTGTTATATATCTTCTCTCCTTAGGACCACACAAAGTAGCGATTTCGTTTTCTTTGCATTTGTGAACAGGCTTTAGTTTCTTGGTATGGAACTTGGCGTTGACCAGAAACCTAGCTGGAGAAAAATATATTAAAGTGACACTTTGAGTTTGTGACACCCATATATATATATATATATATATATATATATATATATATATATATATATATATATATATATATATATATATGTAATGGGGCTAACCATACATACGCTAACAATGATGCTTGGTTTGAAGATGACAGTAAATCTTGAAACCGCACCCGTCTCCCCTGAATATATCCAAACTTTTCCTTTTTCCTTTTCAGTTTTCACAGTTATTCTTCTAGTTACACATGGAATTGAATATTCAAATACTTTATTTTTTTAGTTAGAGTAACAAGTGTTTGGCCCTTCCTTGGTGGTGGTTATACCACATATTTACTGATTTATTCGCATTCTAATTTTTACTATTTAAAGAAAGAACTAAATGAAAAATAATTATATTTGATATCTTAAAAATATATTAAAAAAACAATTTATAGTAAGAAAATTTGAAATTATTATTTTTATATTTATCTTGTACTTTTGTCTATCTATCTAAATTTTAAAGGAGAGTATACATGTACCAGAAAGGAATGTGAAAAAATCTTTTTAGTAAGTTACTCTCACATTATCCATTTTATCTTATAAAAATAATTGAAAAATACATTAAATTATTTCTTCGCGTATTAAATATTTTCTTTTTATATAGATAGGTACAATATTTTTCCAGCAATTAATGTATGTGGAACATAAACTTTAACTTATAGTTTTTTCTTTTTAATGTTGTATTTAATTTTTTAATAATTAATAAAAAGAAAAAATGGTAAATAAAATATAAATTTATAAAATCTATGATCCTAGAGTAGTTCCCTAGACAAAATAGAAGTAAGTTGTTTTTCTCAATTTGTATCCTATATCTCTTATTTTTTATACATTACTTTTACTTTCCACTATTAATATCGTTGTCCGCATGTTTTTCTCAAATTATACTTGATACTCCTTCTTTCTTATACAATACTTTTACTCGATGGCACCAATGTACAAGGAACCAGACGCAACAGTAATGGTGATCGAAACTACAACAGGGATGAGGAAGTGGTGGAGGTGGATATGACGGTGATGGTGGCTACGGTGGAAGTGGTGGTTATGGTGGTGGTGGTTGTTCTGATGGGAGTGGGTGTGCCCGAATGTCGTGTTGGTGGGTGAGGATGACTATGAGGAGGAAAAGATGATGTTGTCGTGGGAGATGAAGGAAGAGGAGAAGAAGGTGGTGGTGGTGATAAGTGAAGAGGAATTGTTGAAGAAAATGAGGGTTTATAAAATCCAAAATGTGATTTTGAGGAAGAAGATGAAGGTATTTTAAATATAAATTTTTAATAAAAGTCATGTGATCAACATGTGTCTACCCTTAAATTATTAAATGATATTTATGAGAAGAAAATCTGAGTGTAATATGAAATAAATAATTAAAAAATCTTTTATAAGATAAAGAAATGGAAAGTATCTAATGTAATTTATAAAAAAAATACACAAGATACAAAATATAATTTTTACTTAATTTTTTTTAATATAAGGCAAAGTCTATGAAGAGAGATGTATTATGGTATACTAAAGAACGGGGTAAAAGGTGTCAATTTAGTATGATAATAAAGAAAAAGAAAACGAATCTCTTATTTATCTCGTGAAAGTTAAAAATTGTGTTGCTGTAGTCTTGGATAATTTTCTTTTTTTAATGGAAATCATGAGGGGGGTAGTCTTGGATAGTTGAACAACGTTGCGTAATTTCGGTTATATTATCTACCACATGCAACTGAACAGCACGAATAATGACAAATAACGCCAGCCACGGATAGATATTAGGTAAATTTTGGATTGCATGTAATCAATGATTAATTTATTGTGATATAACTGCAAATTGACAAGCATGATAATTCAATGCAAAATCCAATTAACCGGTATATATATATATAGTCTACTTTCTACTTTAAATATTTGTCATTATGTAATCCACTTAGTTTGACCCAGAGCAATTATCGATTAAAAAATTTCAAGAATTAAAAAGCATCATATCCTATCATGCACGTACTATAGTACTGTTAAGTGTTAACTGTGAGTTGATTGTAATACCGAAGCGATTGACTTGTGATCTAGCTTATTGCATGTGACCCCTTTTTCTAATTAGTGAAAAAACCACATTAATTCATAAGCATTTTTTTATATTTTAAACAATAAATTTGAAATTAGTGCCCTTCAACAAGTCCAAATATTTTTTAGGACGAAATGCTAAGTGCCCATGTGAGATTCCTCAGCTTTTTACCCCCACAAACGCAAAAGCTCTTGTTGCGAAATTACATGCCAAGAATTGCAAAGACTAACACAGACAACTTGACAAAAATTAAACGCTCTCATGAACCCTTTGCTAACGACTCAAGTTCAGAAGTGAATTTTGATTTTGTCAAAATCAAACAAATATGATTTTTATTACTAAACAAATTAAAAACGCCTGTCTTACATCTCAAATTAAAACTCATTTTACGGTAATGATTATATTAATTTTCTTATTCACTTGCTCAGAATTAAAGCCACCGAGAGATTTATTTTCCCATGACCTTCATCATTAGAGGGAGATATTTGATTTTTGCCCCGTCGTGAAAGGCATTGATAGTTGTAAAGAGCATATGCTAATTTTAACCGAAATTATGGAATTACATTTTTTTATTCATCAATATTAATTGTTAATTTTTGTTAAAATATTTATAGAAAAAGTTTAAATTTATATATGACATCTTTTTCTTTTTTAATAATTTTTAAACTTCATTCTCAACTATCAAATGAATCTTATAATCCCTCAATTATGAAGTTACGTACACATGATGCACCATCAATTGTACCTCAAGTGTGAATCGAGATTGAGTGAATTAAAGGCCAATTAATTATGGATAAGCCATGAAACAGTGAAGAAGTTGAAAGGGGTATTAGAATAATGACGTAAAATCAAATGTAGCACTTGTGTCCTGTCCACAAGGGCATCGTGGACCTGGTTGCTAAGCAGAGAAGTGGACCATATTAACCATGCATTGCTGCCTTTTCTGCGACCACATGCCTTATGTATGTCATATTGAAGAAGACAGCCTACCCTCTACAATATCTCTATATAAATAGCATACACACCCACACACATTTGTACGTACATGTAAACTATATATTATTTGAGTTGTGTTGTGATATATTATTAATCAGACAAGCTATAGCTAGCAACCCAATCCAACAACATCAATCTAATCAAGAGCCTCTCTGTCGATGCGTGTCTGATCCCACACCGCGGATTGAAGTTATCACATCACAACGGCAACTCGAAATATGTATATCCATCTTCAATTATGTGTGGAAAGGATTTACCACAAGTTTAATTACTTAATTCGTTCAAGATATTATAAGTTGTTGGAAATATTTTTATAAAAAAAATATCATGTTTCTTAATTAAGAAAATTATACAACTGTTGATGTCAATAGCATCAAAGGCCACGAGATGTATTAAGGCTATTAACCTAAATATGCTTAAAAAAACTTGGTTTGAAGCATGATTTACGAGGTTAGATAGCATTCAAGAGGCTATCAAACAATTCTAGTTAACGTCATTGAACGGGCAATGGCACATCAAGTTTTAGCTATAGTTAACGTTATTGACCGTTATGTGTTTTGACTGTTACAATGCATAAGAACTTGGTTTTACTAACATCGGGCTTTAGGAGCGGCACAATATATATTGTGGGATACCTTTAAAATTAATTAAAATAAATCACTGTGTGAATGAGTTAGTGCAGAATTGTTTCAATCTGATCAATGTTTTTGAGTTCAAGTTCTAAATATACAATTATTTTAAATATTTAAAAGAAAAAATTTAATTTATCAGATATAATAATTTTATCAATTCAAAATGGATTACTTATAGTGAATAATACCCGTAATTTGTAGTGAAAAGATTAATTTTATCAAAACAATTTGTTATAACTTTATTTCAAATTTAACATGCAAATTTTTTAAGATACAACATTACTCATTAAATTATCATAATAAGTAATTAATATTAACAGTGATTAGTGCTTCAAAATGGGCTTTAGGCCCAATCCGTATTGTGAGTCATCTTGACCTAGACAATAAAGGGAGTTGCTATATCCACTCCCATATTTTACTTGTATCCTCTACTTGTTTTCCCAAACTACCCTTATACCTCTCCTGCCTTGCTCCCAAAACCAACTTGTAAAGGAAAATATCACATGAATGATGGTTGAATTGTATTTTTAGAATTTTTTTAAAAACTTTTTTCCTCGAACTACAATGTTATCATTTGATGATAAAGCGCATAAAAATAGATATTAGATTTTCGCAAATGGGTTCAAATGATAGACCCACATCTTGTAAAACAAATTGAATTTTTCAAATACAAAAATCAAATTTGAACGCTAAATCAATTTAAAGCATAGAAGAGAAAACAAATAAGATAAAACACATAAGGTTATATCGATTCATCTCAACAATTAAGATTACGCCCAGTTCTTGGCAAATCACTAAGTTCCACTAACTTCAACAAGTTACAAGTATTAATCATTGTCACTTTTGGCTCTACAGCTCAAGTTCCACATCAAACTTATTACAACCAATATTCTTTGTCATACCAAGTCACTATTGGTTCTAATACAAATAAAAAGATTTGTTGTTGAGCTTGTACACTGACTAACACTCAATCATCTTAAAGACGAATATACAATCTCAAAACTTAGTCTTTTCTCTCAAGGTGTTCCAAGAGATTTTCAAGAATTTATAGGAATATACACATAGATTTTTACAAAAACAATTTAAATATGAATGTGTTGGTTTGTGTGTCATGTCTTCAGAGCTTTTGTTATATATATAAGACTTCTTCAAAAAGTATTTGTTGTCTCTAAACAGATAGATCTCTTCACTTAAGTTTGCGTATGAAGATTTTTGGTCATTGGAGCATTTAATGCTTGCATTAATTGCATGTACTTTTTCATGCTGGAAAATCATTCTCTTTAGCTATCGTGTTGAACACTCCAATAGGAAACCAATTCCTTTTGCGATAGAGCAGGTCTGCACAGCAGAGCACTTCTTTTGATGGCAATTGGCAACTTTTAGAACTTGAGGCTTCAGTTATTCTTCGTAGGATTCGACAGATCCTACGAGAATGTCTTTACAAAATAAATCTTAGACACAGAGTATTAAATGAAGTCACAAATGAAAAGAACTCAACATATATTGCAAAGCATGTTCTGATATTTTCCTTTACAATATCAGAGAAACATCAGATGCAGATTCGTAAAGCATGTTCTGATATTGCAAAAGACACATCTTTAACCTTTGTCTTTGTCTGCATATAATCAAAATAATTAAGGATTTTGATTCATCTTAAGACACAAATATCTTTTGACTTAACACAACTTATACACTCCCATTTCCTTCTTTTTCCCCAAACCAAAAACTATCATGAATCCCAACCCACTATTATTGGACAAAATTAAAACACCTAATAAAGGGACAACAAAATATAAAACTAATAAAAACATTGCTAGACTTACAGCTGCAGAAACATAATGATACTTTTTTTTTTACCACTTTTATAGCTCTATGTGAACTCTGCAACATGAGATTCAATTTGTGCATATAAAAACACACGGCACCAGTGTGTTGATGCATGTAGTGTAGATCAAATCGACGCTGAAGATTCAATAATCATAGGCTTCTCTTACGATGATGAGGGTGTTATTGTTTCGTGATCTGAAAATAGATACCTCAATTTTTTTATCCTTCAACATACATATGTATCACCTTTCCTATAGCTAGTTCTAAAGTATTGGGTATGTATCATATTATTATGAGATAAACTATACAATGTGAAATTTTGTTTTATATTCATTTAAAGGAATAATAGTCGAACTTCAAGAATTAATATCAATATAGGATCAAATCTATCTCTACCAAGCATACCTAAGGAAATACCACTACAGGATTGGAGTTAATATATATTCCAAAATCTTAGTCTATGTTTTATAGAAAATGGTCAAATATATTGAGCAGATGCCAAACTCGCTTTAAGTAATTTATTTCCAAGTGCAAGTTCCATCACTGATACATAATATACTTTAAAATGACTGCTAGAGCCTTGAGGCATGCATTTCAAAATTTTCTACTAAACTTTCCTCCCTTGATTCTAGATTTTTCTTCACATAGTCGGATGCCAAGTTTTCTTCGTCGCACATGCATGACCCCGGTATGATCAAATTCTCTCGTTTTTGGTCTATACCAGGAATGTTAAATAGGCCAATCCAAACTATTTTAGTGGGTTAAAAGGATTGAGCTATTGGATTCAACCTACTGTAACATATAAAAGCCCCCCAAAAAAAAATTCCACCATACAGATTTGATGTAGAGTTCCAACTATAATTTTGGCACAATTATAGTGCTTCCCGCAATGGCTGCGATAATAGTTTTGAATTCCAACAATTGGAGGACCCTCTGTCACGCCTGATCCGAAGGTTCTTGCACATCTCAAAGGGGGAGTGCATTGTTTTTGGCATAAAGGAGGCGGGTGGGGGGAAAGGGTGAGTGTATTAAAGAGGGTAGTTTGGGAAAAAATGAAGCAAAGGGGAGTGTGCAAAAATGAAGCAAAGGGGGAGCGTGGTAAAAAAGGGGTATGGAAATAGCAATTGCCAAATGTAAATTAAGCCAAGATGGAAGCATTGATCGAGGTCATTAGTAAGTTTAATTTGTCACTATAATAATAATAATAATAATAGAAATTTAGGGATAAAAATGAAAAAAAGGAATAACATTATATACTTAAATTAAACTCTACAAAATTACAAAGATTTATTTGAGTTTTTCTTAATTTCAAATACTAAAATGAGGTCGAGATACAAATTTAATGATTAAATTGACAATTTACTTTTTAACATGTGACTTGTGTGAAAAACTCTATTAATATCTAAAGACAAATTTTTGTATAAGGTCTTGAACTCTTAAATTAGTTGAGTATTTTTTTTTTTTTTGTTATGTATGATGGAGGAGACAGTGTAATTTTAACATCAACACTTATCATTAGAGCTAGAAATAAGTCGAGCTAATTAGGTTCAACTTGACTCCATAAAAAATAACTCAAATTTAGAACTTCAATAAATTAATTATTATATCAAGTCTCGAATTATATTCAAGTTGGTTCAATTTATTATTCGTCCTACTCATCATATGCACCAAAGTGTTCAAAGGCAGAGAATTAACCTAATTCAATTCCTTTTTTTAAATGATTCCATTAACATAGTTTATATGATATTAAAAAAATGAAGAAAATAAATTAGTATGACACTATCCTTGTTTGTTGATTAATATTAATGTTTTGATGAGTGTAGAATAATAAGGACTTAGGGTATTAAACCTGAACCGTGGAGGATTTTGACTTTTGAGGGGGAAAACAACAAGTACTCATTTTGGTCTGGGGAGTGCATAGGTAGTCTACTGTAGCCAACATGAATTGGTGCATTAGAGGAAGGACTATTTTTTCTATTTTCTTCATCAAAGTAATAAAAAAAGTCCATGGTTCAAAATTTGGAAGAAACCATATTCATAACAAACTCTATTTATAGTGTCTGTACTCATGCTTTATTACAACGTTTATGATAAGTATCATAAATTAAAATGATTTAAATATGTTTTTATCTCTAATAATAGTCCAATTTTGCGTTTGTTCTCAAATAAAAAAAATTCGCATTTGCTTCCTAATATATGAAAAGTCTTGTTTTAAGTTTTTGTCACAAACCATATTTAGAACAAAACTCTGTTTATAATGTCTGTACTCGTGCTTTATTACAACGTTTATGATAAGTATCATAAATTAAAATGACTTAAATATGTTTTTACCCATAATAATAGTCGAATTTTGCATTTGCTCTCAAATTAAAAAAAATCTCATTTGCTTCCTGATATTTGAAAAGTCTTGTTTTAAGTTTTTGTCGCTAGTTAAGTGATGACGTGTCGGTTAAGTATTTGACAATACGATTTGTGGTGACTTAAAATCGCCAGTATTTGTTTTAAAAACAAATTAAAAAAAAATTTCCTTCTCTCTCCTGTTACACCATTCTTTTTCACTTCTCTTTCTTCCTCCTCCATGGAAACTAAGAACACCACTGCATCACTACACAACCTTTCACACACCGTGAGCCTACCCAACTACTACTAGCCACAATCGGGAACCCACCCCAAAACTACAACGACACTAGATCAACACAAAATAGAGTACGTTCAAGGAAATGGTTGGGTTGTTGATTTGGATCCTAGATCTAGGTTGTTGTTGATTTGGGTTGCATATTGTTGATTTTGGGGGTGTTGTGGGGTTTAGGTTGAGGTTCGATTGCAGTGCGGTGGTCACAACACGAATGAGATCATGAAATTGGTTTGTCAAGGAGAGCACAATGGGGTCATGAATGATATTGATTTTAATGGAGAGCAGTGACATTTGCCATCAGAGACGCCGCAATCGCTCTCATCATCCATGATTGCACGTTTATGTCGCATGTTAAGGTTCTGAATGTGAGTTTGGAGAAACAAAATCTTGGATGTTGGAAATGATAGTGTTTGTGATACTTTTTTTCTTAATTGATTTGAGATCTGTTTCCTTTTTTTAAAATTTGAGATATGTTTTGTAAGATATAGGTTGAAGGAAAAGAATGTAGCGGAGGGGCTAGTGCGATGACTTAGAAAGGGTTTTTCAATTTTTTATTTTTTCTTTAAACTGCCATAATTTGTAATTTTAATTTTGAAAAAAAAAATACTGGAGGTTTTTGAGTTATCACAACTCGTGTTATCAAATATTTAACAGATATGTCATCACTCAACTGATGGCAAAGACCTAAATCAAAACTTTTCAAATGTCAAGAAGCAAATACGAAAAAAAAAATAGAAAACAAATGCAAAATTCTGCTATATATTAAGAATAAAAAGCATAGCCAATTAGAATAATAAAATGCTTAACAACCATTATTTATGCATTAAAATTAGAATTTGTACTTTATTCATTTCATCATGAAGATAGATTCTGTTGTTAGCATTATTATTTAAAATTCCTCCAGAACACCGATTGAGTTGAAGAAATCAAGGAAATTTCTTGGTTGAGAACAAGCATTTAACATACTTGTGCACCTCATATTTGAATTTGGAAAATACTAATAACACACTCTCCAATCAATTCTTATGAATACACTCAATAATTGGCAAAAAAAAATTTGTTGCAAAACATAAATTTTTGTGAATCTCATTTAATGAGTTTTGTTCGTGATTTTGTAACTTTTAATAAATTTTAATAACAATAAAGAGTGCATTAGAAGTGAATTGCTAACACTCATTATTCAATTTTTCTTAAGCTAATTCCAAATTAGTGATTGATTTAGACATCATGAGAGCAACAACAATCACATCAACAAAATCTTATCCCACTAAAGAAGCAATGAACTTGACTGATTAATGTATGAGTAATATGCTTTTAATTTGGCTTTTAAATGTTGAAAAGTGGTGCCTGAATAATTCCTTGTGAATTCCCTAATTATTCTTGCCTTAGGCGTTTTACTAAGGTCTTGCATTGGCTATCAAACCCAGATTTTCGGTGCCTGTTTGAGGTATCCATCCATCCCTGTCTGAAACAGAATCAAAGAGAGTGTAGCCACTCTCCCCTAGGATGGAAATGTAAGTTGTAACCACAATCCTTGGGGGCACTTTCTACTTCTAACAGTAACTAAATATCTGAGAAAAGGTATATGCTTTCCCCTACCTAATTGTTGAGTTGAATGTATTTGGAAAGATTTAGTTACTGATATTGTGGCTTTATTTTCTATCATTGATTGATTTGTTGCAATAATTATAGGAGATTGATCTGTAGAGAAATTATAGGCCCTGTATATTAGCTATTTTTTTATTTTGGTTTTATAGTTGATTGGATGCTCCAAGTTGTATATATATTGACTTTCTTGTATAAAGAAACACACAGAATAATATACAAAATTTGAGTTTATCCAACATGGCACCAGAGCTGGTCTGTTTGTTCCAGGGAAAGGGACTATTAATCTAAAGTCCCACACCGCATTGTATACTTCGTATTCTCCTTTCTAAATTTTTCTCTTTTCCCTAATTTTTTTTCGAAATCATCTTACCCACCCATCTCACATCCTACGACCCACCCTTGCTTGTTTCCTTACCCTAAACACCCAAACACAAATCCCATTTCTAATTTGTATCCATGGAGACCCCCACCACTGAAATCCCAAATTCTGCAAATTCCACATCCTTTACCCAGAATATCATCATCCACCAAGACAATTCATCCCTCCCCATTACTGTCATTCTTGATGATTCGAATTACCCATTGTGGTCCCAACTTATGGACATGCGAATTGGAGCTCGCAACAAAGGTGCTTCCTCACTGGCGCTGTATTGAAGCCCAAGCCTGAAGATCCTAGTTATGATCCCTAGGTCACTAACAACAAACGAGTCAAAAGCTGGTTGACTGACTCCATGAAACCCTCACTCATGCAACGGTTCATCCGCCTTGCAACGGCAAAGGAGATATGGGATGTCGTGGCCAAAACGTTTTATGATGGCTCGGATGAAACTCGTCTCTTTAAACTCAATCAACTTTCATTCTTAACGAAACAACACAGTCGACCCTGGTCCACTTATTTCAATGAACTTGTGGCTATATTTCAAGAAATTGACCATCACTCCTCCTCTCAGGCTGATACTATTACAGGGCTGACTCAACTCCAATCAGAAATGACTCGTCTCCGTGTTCATATCTTTCTTAGTGGCCTTGACCAGGAGTTTGACCAGGTTCAGGGCGAGATCCTATGTAAGGATCCGAAATTGGATCTTGAAAGTGCTTATGCATTTGTTCCCAGAGAGTATCAACAAAAGCTGACTATGGTCCCTCCTCGTCCTCTGCCTGAAACTTCTGCCCTTATTGCTCAAACCACACGCCAGGGGTCAACTCCTGCTCTCGGCCATTCCGGTAAGGACTCGTCTTCTGTGAAGTCCAATACGTATGTTTGCACCCACTGCGGAGAATTTGGCCACACTAAGCAACGATGTTATGAGGTGATTGGTTATCCAGACTGGTGGGACTTCACCAGACGTCCCCGGAAGAAGACTTCTGTGAAGGCTTTGGTCACTACTACTGAAGGTGACTCATCCACTCCCACTGCCAATGTCGCTCACTTAGGTATGATTGGTAAGCCTCTTGCCTTATCTTCCAAATTTAGGAACACTGCTTGGATAATTGACACTGGGGCATCATATGATATGATTTCAGATTCTAGTAAATTACACTCCATTTCCTCATCCTCTCAATCATTTATCTCTACTGCTAATGGAAGCACATCTGTCATTACTGGTGAAGGGACCTTTAATATATCTGATCATATTACCCTTGATTCTGTTTTAGTTGTGCCCTCTCTTGATTATAATATATTGCCTGTGGGTCAACTTACTTCTAAACTGAATTGTACTGTCACTTTTTGGCCTCAATATTGCATTTTTTAGGACATTCCAATCCGGACGATTCTTGGTTATTGTGTTAAAAGGGGCAGGCTTTATTATTTTGACTTCAGCACTAGTGGTATGAATAAGCTAGGTCAAGCATGTCACACAAGCACTGTAGAACATGCACGAGTTGCTGTTTGGCTTTGGCATAAACGCCTAGGGCATCTCTCCTTTGGTTATTTGAAGAAATTGCAATCTAAGTTCTTTTCTGTTTTGAATTCTGTTGATTTTTATTGTAGTACATGTGAAATGGCTAAAAGCCATTGTATCCCTTATTCTCCTAGTATCAATAAGAGCTCTATTCCTTTTGAATTTGTTCACTCAGATGTATGGGGTCCTGCAAAGGTTCCCTCTTTCTCTAAAGCTCTTTATTATGTTACTTTTATTGATGAGTACACTACGATGACTTAGGTTACCTTATTACAAAAGAAAGCATATGTCTTTCTTGCATTTCAACGCTTTCACAGTATGGTTGGGACTCAATATCAATGTAAAATTCGTACTTTGCAATTCGATAATGGTTCAGAATATGTTAACAACACCTTCACTGATTTCCTCATCCACCATGGTATAAGACATCAAACTTCTTGCACTCATACCCCACAACAAAATGGTTTGGCTGAAAGAAAAAACAGGCAACTCATGGAAGTAGTTCACGTTTCTCTTTTTGGTATGAATGTGCCTAAGTCTTATTGGGGTGAGGCTGTTAAGTCTGCTGCATATTTGATTAATCGTACTCCATCTAAGGTCTTAAACTTTGACACTCCCCAGCAACAGTTCCAATCCTATTTTTCTGCTCCTCATGTGCCTAATTTGGAGCTGAGAGTCTTTGGTTTTACTGTATTTGTTCATGTTCACAAATCTACGTGCACTAAGCTGGATCCTTGTGCTAGAAAGTGTGTCTTCGTGGGTTATTCAGATCTCACAAAAGGTTACAGATGTTATGATCCCATGCTTTAGAAGTTACATATCACTTTGGAGGCCTGTTTTCGGGAATTTGAACCTTTTTATTCAGGGGAGCCTCCGAGCCTTCTCCTCCGGGGGAGACATATAGTGGAGAAGAAGTCTTTTTTTATACATGTCCTGATTCTGCAGCTACAAGCAATTCTGTCCCAACAAACACTTTTGCTCTTGTACTCGATGAGCATGCATCTATACCGGTTGTAACTGATTCAACAACTGATGAAACTGTATGTGCACCTACTGAAGCTACATCTGCCCCTGCTACGCCATCACTTTTAACACCTATACTTGAAGAGTCATCTAGGGATGTTCCTGTTGTGTTACCTGAGATCATAATAGAGGTAACTCCTAATTCTAACTCATTTGAATTACCTGAAACACATGTCTTTTCTGAAAACACTTTGAACTCTCCTGATGTTATTGTTAGGCATTCCTTAAGGTCTAGTAAAGTTGTTCCCAAGAAACAATACCAACCAGATCCAAAGGCCAAATTCAAATACCCAATTGGGAACTTTATCTCCACCCATAGGCTTTCTGAATCATATGCTCTGACTATTAATCAATTGTCTAGTGTCCTTGTTCCTAATATTGTGCAGGAGGCCTTAGCTGACCCAAAATGGAAAAAAGCTATGAATGAGGAGATGGAGGCACTACAAAAAAATTCCACACGGGAGCTAGTTTCATTACCGAGTGGAAAGAAAACTACAGGATGCAAATGGGTATTCACACTAAAGATAAAATCAGATGGAAGCATTGATTGATACAAAGTAAGATTAGTTGCAAAAGGCTACACACAAAAGTATGGTGTTGATTATCAAGAAACTTTTGCACTGGTAGCCAAGCTCAATACAATTCGAATTCTCTTGTCTATTGCAGCAAACAGAGATTGGACCCTAAAGCAATTCGATGTTAAAAATGCTTTTCTGAATGGTGACCTTGAAGAAGAGGTCTATATGGAGATACCACCAGGTGTAAAGTGGAGTTCCACTGGAAGAAATGGAGTTTGTAAATTGAAGAAAGCATTGTATGGCCTTAAACAATCACCAAGAGCTTGGTTTGGGTGATTCTCCTTGTCTATGAAGGCCTTTGGGTATAGACAAAGTAATGCTGATCACACTCTTTTCATAAAACACAAAGATGGAAAGGTAATTATCTTAATTGTCTATGTTGATGATATGGTATTGACTGGAGATGATCCTTGTGAGATGAAGCTCTTGCAGGAAAATCTAGCAAATGAGTTTGAAATGAAAGATTTGGGAGAGCTAAAATACTTCTTAGGCATTGGAATTACAAGATCAAAGCAGGGAATCTTTCTTTCACAAAGAAAGTATGTTCTGGATCTTCTAACTGAAACTGGAATGCTTGCATGCAAACCAGTAGAAACACCTATAGAAATGAATCATATGCTTGGAATTTTTCGAAATCAAGTCCCAACTGACATTGGCAGATATCAAAGGTTAGTTGGAAGACTAATTTACTTGTCACATACCAGGCCAGATATAGCTTACGCAGTGAGTGTTGTGAGTCGCTTCATGCATGCTCCAAGTGTAAAACATATGAATGCAGTATACCGAATCCTAAAGTACTTAAAAGGTGCCCCTGGCAAAGGTTTGCTATTCTCAAAGAATAACACTTCCTGCATTGAGGATATACGGATTTTGACTGGGCTGGAGATCAAACTACTAGGAAAGCTACTTCTGGTTATTTCACCTTTGTGGAAGGCAACTTAGTTACTTGGAAGAGCAAAAAGCAAAAAATTGTAGCAAGATCAAGTGCAGAAGCTGAGTTTGGGGGTATGGCTCATGGGGTTTGTAAATTGATATGGATCAAAAGTGTCTTGAAAGACTTGAGAATCAATGATGATCAACCTATGAATTTGCATTGTGATCATAAAGCCGCTATTGAAATTGCACATAATCCAGTTCAACATGATCGAACCAAACATGTTGAAGTTGACCGACATTTCATTAAGGAGAAGTTAGATAAAAAAAAAATTATATATTTTCCATTTGTGAAAAAAGTTGTTTCAGGAAAGGTTTTTCAAAATGCAATTGACAAGTTAGGCATGATAGATATCTATGCTCCAACTTCAGGGGCAGTGTTGAGTTGAATGTATTTGGAAAGATTTAGTTATTGATATTGTGGCTTTATTTTCTATCATTGATTGATTTGTTGCAGTAATTATAGGAGATTGATCTGTAGAGAAATTATAGGCCCTATATATTAGCTATTTTTTATTCTGGTTTTTATAGCTGATTGGATGCTCCAAGTTTTATATATATTGACTTTCTTGTATAAAGAAACACACATAATAATATACAAAATTTGAGTTTATCCAACACTAATATGCTTATTCGACCACCTAATGCATGTTTTAAGATATAATTGCGTTTGACCCCTAACAAGAAATGCTGCATGGTTTCTAGAGTAAAAAATAATGTTCCTCGGTGTTTTCATTTTCCCCGTATGGAGCACTGAGTTACAAACGTTACGATCTTCAACAGGCAGGCTGCACAATTGTTATTAAATGATAATTCAGTTATGAAAAAGAACAACATTCTACACTCTATAATTTGAAAGTGTTGTAGAGAAATGATACTCTATCACTTCTAATGACAAAGATTTATTGACTTATCTTATCCCTAGTTAAGACCGGCTTAAACTTTGATGAGATAAAGGGTTGGTATCTGAATCACCAAAGATTGATTGTATACTTTCTTTCTCTTAACCTTCTAATCTTTATTTCTCCAATGAGTATCTCGCACTGTTTATTTCAGACAGTTTTTGAATGTTTATGATTGTACTTCTTAATATGCAGGCTTTCCCCTGGCATTGAAGAGTTAGTCCAGACGTTAAAGGCTAATGGCATGATTGTTTATCTTATCTATAGTGGTTTCCATCAAATGATCAATGCATGGAGAATAGTTATCATTATTGGTTATGAACAATTGTTATTATAACTTATTGTGAATTTGGAGTCCTTTCATGCCCATAATCTTCAAGATCAGCACAATGTTACTTCCTATACATATCACTTGCAGAATACAATTAAATCTCTTATATTTATATTTTGATCAAGACCACTTCCATATCCCTTAAGCCAACATAGGAGCAACAATGAACCAAAAAATAGGTCCAAGCAACCCATATTATGAAACTAGAACTAGGCATAATTAATTGATTATTTTTGTTGGCAGTAATGGATCTACACAAGAGTCTAGGTATCAATGGCATAATGAGTAATGTGGATCTCATCCTCAGGCCGAGAAGGTGGATGGCTCTTGTTCCTCATTCTCAGTTCCTGATACTCCTTATACAGGAATCCTCTATACTTGGGTGGCTCCCCAATGTCTGAAGTAAATTGTGGCAGTGGTTCAACCCACTTGTCTCCTCTTAAGTTATGAAAGAACACATAAGAGTACCGGCTTCGTCCTTCTGCTCTCACAACCCGGTGAGTTGCACTCTTGAACTTTTTGTTACTCAAGACCTTCCAAATATCAACAAAACCAGTTAGACTTAAAGATGACATATGATTAGACTTATATGCTACCATATCTCATGTTTCTAGGTTCTAACTTTATTACTAATGAAACACACAATAACATACTAAACCTTATTTCGGTTGGAGGGCGAATCCTGGCACAACGGTAAAGTTGTATCTTGGTAACTTGTTGGTCATGGGTTCGAATCCGGAAATAACCTCTTTGCATATGAAAGGATAAGACTGCGTACAATATCCCTACCCCTTACCTGCGCATAGCGTGGAGCCTCCGAACAATGGGGTATGTAGTTTTTTTTTGGGGCAATCGTGTAAATAAATCAAATTCATGCATACTTGCCTCATTTCTTAGCCAAAAACACAAATGCAATGTCATAGGAATTGTGATTTTTTATTATTTCCCACATATATCCTCCTTTAGAGGCAATTCTATTCGATGAAATATTGGGTACTAAAAATGGGCACTTCTATCAATAGAAATTGAAACTTCAGTTCATCACATTGTGGGATACTAACTCATTCTGCTAGACTCAAACCCAGCTAGTTAGGAATTATGTGATAGTGTGATATCATACAAATAAATAGCCCACAATTTTGGCGCATTTAAAAACATAGTTACCTGTATAACATCACCAACATTGACCACTATAGTTCCCTCTGCAGGAACAACAGGGACCCAATCTCCATTCTTAAGGACTTGCAGGCCTCCCACTGCATCCTGGACAACAAAGGTAAGTATGTTGCCATCTTCATGCTCTGTGATTCCATTATTCTCATTGTTAGAAGCTGGAAAGTAACGCAATGCCACAAGGAAATCCCAATTCCTATCATGATTGAATTCCTTCAAGAAGTTGGTAGGGAGACCCAAACACTCGTTTATAATGCTCTCCAACAGCACACCCATCTTGCTCATTTGCACAAACATCTTTTCAAGTGCATCCCTATCACATTTGGCACACATATTTTACATATACCTTAGACACAGATCTAGAATATTCAACCGGTGATTAATTTGTGAAAAGCTTTACTATTATCTAAAGATGAACCTTTTTTTTTTTTTATAATCAGAATACAAGTCACAAGTGTTTTTGAGAGCTTTTCTACTGAAAATATAGAGCTTTTTTCAGTAGAGAAACTATCAAAAACACTTCTAACCTTGTATCCAAACAGACTAATAGTTGAGTACACTAAACAAGAGATCAAAAAGTAAAGATACAAACACATAAACCTACCAGCAGCCCTTATACTAAATCCAACGTAATACCCCCAAAAAGAGAACATCTAGCTAACAATCTGAAGATAAACTTTTGTATACAGTTTTAAACTGTTGAGTTATATAAGTAACTTTTTTTAACTATGCATGATGGAGTTTTTTTTAAATCATGTTAGTTGTTAAAATGTTAGTTTGGTTAGCAGATGGGATCAAACCTGCGATCTTTCCCCTCTTGGAGGAGTGTAGTATAATAATAATGAGTGATCACAAATAAACTGATGAAAAGTGATTGAATTAATTAACCTGAACTTGGGAGGGATTTGAGGGAAGACATTGAAGCTGGAACCTGGGGAAAAAAACAGAAAGTACTCATTCTTGTCTGGGGAGTGCAGAGGCTGCCTACTGTAGCCAGCAGGAAGTGGTGCAGCAGAGGAAGGACTACTCTTGCTCTTTTCTTCATCAGAGTAATCAAAAAAGGTCTTAGATTGCTGCATGGCCTGTTTAACCAAATCAAGGGAAACTCCATGGTTCACAATTTGGAAGAAGCCATATTCAGAACAGGCTTGGGTGATTGCTTCTATGGCTCTCTTTTTTCCATCCTCATCCTCTCTCAGGAAAGGAGAGAGATCAACTGTTGGAATGCACGCCTCACCCATCTCTTTCTTGCTTCCTCCCAAATGTAAACTCTAATCTTTGTGCAGTGTTGTGTTTCGCACCCAACCCAATATATTATATGATTTCAATCTGAAACATGTGGAGTTATAGCTGTTTTTTTGTTTTCTTTCTTTAAAATAAAAACAATCTGTCTAAATTATTGTAAGCAGAGGTTACTAGTTGCTTTCTTAGAGACCGTAAGTTTTGGAGTTTTGCTAGTGTCATCAGTGTGTATTGGTATTTGCGATTTTTGTTAAACAATGTTTATAATAAGCATTTATAATTGATTTATGGGGTAGAGTAAACTGAATACATACTAGGCTTATAGTAAGCATTTTCTTTAGTAAGCATCTTGTTTATGATGTGTATAGTGACCTGAACTCGTATTTTTTTACAACGTTAATAATAAGCATCACAGATTAGAATAAAATGGTTAACAGCATTTTTTTTTTTTTTTTTTGCATTCAAATCAGATTGGAAACTATATACACAGGTTCAACTACTAATCTGTTGACTTAATTTCTTATCCTTATCGACTCGATTACCATCTAAGTTTTATAAAAACTCATGACTTAAAGCGAATACTATAATAATTGTCAAGTGTTATTTGCGATATATTTAAAATTCATCAGGCAAGATGGAGATGAATTTCACAATCAGATTTAGGAGTAAAAATAATTCAACATATTCAATACAGTATATCCATGCTTAAGTCTGATTTAATTAATCTATTTTAAAATAAAGGTTAGATGGGTTGAATTAGTGTGCTTAATAGATGATTAAAAATAAATTATTAATCTATTAAATTATAAAATTATGTAATAATTCATATATAATGTATGGGCAAAGTTTGCCGTTGGTTAGGGAGAGGTTTGGGTTTCTTTCGAGTCTCCGCCTCCGGGTATTATGTCGTGTATCCTGGCGGACGCGATAGGAGTCCAGATTTTGCTTCTGTAGCCTTTGTCCTTTGTACCAAAACAAAATATCATGTATGATTTCAATCTGAAGCATGTTAAGTTATAGCTTTTTTTTTTTCTTTAAAATAAAAGATATAACTTGTCTGAATTATTGTAAGCAGAGGTTACTAGTTGCTTTCTTAGATTCAGGGTCTGTAAGTTTTGGTGTTTTGCTAGTGTCGTCAGGTGTATCAGTATTTTGTTGAACAATGTTTTTAAGCATTTTATACTTGATTTGTGGGGTAGAATAAGCTCAACTCATACTAGGTTAATAGTAAGCATCTTTTTTATAATAATTTCGTGTAAATTTTAAATCTTGCAATATCTCGCAGTGATTACCACTAATCTCGGAAAAAGATCGGTAATGTGACTTGTTCATGTAGCATTACTTTTTTTGTTTGCAAAAGATCTCAACAGTCATTAGTACGAGGAAATAAATTGGTTAACATTGAAAACATTTCCCAAGGGAATGATTTCTCATTTGTAGAAATGCTTCCCATGGTAATCCTGCAAGCTAAAAAATACCAAACTGGAAACTGCTATACACTAAATACTGCAATTTTACCATGTAGTTCCACGACGAAGGGTTATGAAATAAAGCCGGTGAAACATTAGTATCTGAAAAAGTGCACAAGGGATGAAACCAGAAATAACTTCATAGGACAATAAATAGACTATAGTCGGAGAGAAAACCAATAACTGGCCTTGGTAGCTCCACCTGCTGACATAAGACGACAACCACAAAGGGTGGCCATGATCATCCCCTAAAGAACGCTTACATATTCCTACAACCCAAAAAAAAAAGTAATATGACCATAATGTATTTTTCACTTGCCATCCTCCTCACCCTCATCGTCATCCTCCTCTTGATCGTCGTCATCATCATCAGACTCATCCTCCTTTCCCTGTTAATGAGGAAAACATGCACTTTATAATACACCATAAATATTTATAGTTGTACATGCTATCTTCAAAGTAGTAAAGAAACTACAAATGCAAAACCCAAAGGACCTAAGTCAATTGAGAATTGAGAAAACAGCAAACTTTGTAACTTTCTTAGGAAGTCAATTTTGCCTCCAAAAGCATTTCATTAGCTACATTAGTGCTGAGGTCTTCCCTTTTTCTTCATATAAACATATTCACAAGTTTCCACATAGATCAACAGTAAGAAAATGATAAACCATAAAATTCAAAAAAAGCACCAAACCAATTGCATGATTTAATGACGTTGCACTTGACATTCAACAAGACGGTTAGCATTGATTTAATGGTGGGAAGTATCATAGCACAAGTTGCTCAGCTAAGTTATTTTGAATCTCTAATTAAAACAATAAGAAAATAGTCAGTGATATCACACATCCGAGCCAGGTTAATGAAATGGAGAGATGCTGTATGTGTATTTTGTGAGTGGAAAAACTCAAGGGAAATTTGTCCATACAACACAAATGGTAGGTAAAATATTAGGCAATGAAGTGTCAACAAGTGCTACAAATACAAAAAAATTAAATGTGTAGGTAAGACAGGAATGTTGAGGTAAATGAGCATACATCAGAAGACCATAATATGATCAAATGCATCCAGGAGAAAGTATGAGTAGCATCTATTGAATTTTGATACAGTCCAAGGACATAGATTGATCCCTTTAGCCAACCAAGTGGGAAACGATTGGGTCATTTTGTATATTTTATAAGATTGAGAAAGGAAAGATTAAACAATGCATTAAGTTAGGCGTCCTTTGATAAGGCTCAAGAGCCCAAAGCAGTGACTGGTGTTAAGGGAACATTAGTGCAGCAGTTAAGGTCATGGCCCCAAGATACGGAAGGTATATTCCAAAGAGGGAAAATGGGACATGTGGATATGTAGGGGGAGAGTCAGTTCTGTTATGCTAAGTGAAATTCAGTGGGGCCCAGAAACAAGATGGGAGGTGGTTATAAGTGCAGTGTCATGACTGAGGGATGTAAGGCATAATTTGGTTTAGGGGAAATTGGGAAATCGGCCTAAGGTTTGGCAGGAAGTTTGCATCCATCCACAGCTTCTTGTAAACTTCTTCTCTTCTTAAATATTATGCTTGATTTCATTTTCTGCTGATATAATTTGTTTTTCACAATTTCGATTCAATATTATCTCCTTTTGAATCACTAGTTCTAAGGTCAGTATTCCTTTCTGAATATACCTTATATATCTTAGGGCCATGACTTAACTACTACACTATTAGGCACTTACAGCAGTTACTTCATTGGGATCCTGAACCTCATCATCCTTCAATTAAATTTTGCCTCTTTCTGTTTAATTTTAGGCTTCTTTAAGTTTAATCCACACTACCCACTAACTGGTAGTGCACAATACATAATAAGGATATAACCAGAAACAGACATTCCATAGAACAATAAAAGCAAAACTCTACAGCATTTGCTAATCACCTAGGCTTTTTCTAAGGAGAAAATTACCTCATCATCAGCTTCATCCTCATCACCTTCCTCTTCGTCAGGCTCTTCCTATTCCAATATAATCAATATTGTAAGAGACAAAAGGAAAGAAACAATGGTGAGAGTAAAATGAATGATGATGCAAAACCCAGAAGCAGAATTGTCACTAGAGAAAGAGAAAAGGATATCAGAACTGAAGGTTAACTTACATTGTTGAAATAGGTAAGTGGATTTGGCCACAAATCATCCTTGATCAATTCTGCAACCTGCTATTTAGAGATAAATATTATCACATTAGGATTTATGTGACACTTACACAAGATATACAAAGTCAATTATTATAATAGACATATGGAAAATCAATAGCAGGGATGCACAAATAATTATACAAAACCAGACAATATACCTCATCATGAATGTCATCCATATCATCTTTCTGCTCAGTGTCACTAAACCAACTAAAGAAGCTGCATACATTAGCACAAGAAAACCAAAATAATGATTTTATTGGTTTCATGAAGTGTTTACAAAAGGAGTTTGGACAATAATTTTTACATAAATTATTATTTGACAATTGCTTAACAAGAATGAAGTAATAAAGAAATTGTTCTATTTATTAATTCATCATAGATTAAAATCATTTGTAAATTTAGAATATATTAAGTTCCAGTAAGATGGTATCATACATTAGTGAATTGTCAACAAATTGAATTAATTCCAGATTTTCACTATAACAGAATAACATTAGAACAAAACTATGAGAGAACAATTTATAAAAGAAAATTTTTGTTAGTACATACGGAATTAAAATTGGTCTCATACGCACTATAGTCAACCATTTACTGAGAGTTGATAATTAAATAATCTGTAATGCCAACAGATCTGATTGTGATCATGTCAAGCATATTTCTTAGCTTCCCTGAAGGAGCCAACAATCACAAGTGAACTCAAACAAATAAAAATTAACCCATTCATATGTGGGTCTGCTTTAACTCAGACACTCAGGTCTGGGAATCAATCATATATAAGAATGGGAAGCGAGAACAATTGCTGGTTAACAGTGCCTGCATAAACATTGTTTTCAATATTTTCTAGAAAAAATACTTAAACATATTTAGGCACCAACCTGACATCAGTAGGAGCACGCTTGTTCCCTTTTTTCTCATGATTAACTCCATTGGGTATGCCCTGCACATTTAAGGATTATGTTTTCAGAAACAGACAAAATAAAAGCTGTACAACCTGATAGAAGAACACCAAAAGTGACGTTCATACCCTTACCTTGCCCTCTTTCCATTTTATGGGTGTAGCAGTAACCTTAGTTGTTCCTTCCTCAAGAAAGGTATAGGTCTTTACAAGTTTTGTATCCTCGAAATAGGGATTGGCATTGAAATTCTGAACAAAGAACAATTTCAAAAGTGGTTATTATTCAACTAAGTGAACAGTTCAAGTAAGACATAAACTTCTAAAACCAACAAGTGATTGCAAAGCATTCTATGAGGTATACACCAAGGGAAAGTGGAAAAGCAACTTACAAAGGTGATTGAGTAGCCTGATTTGACATCTTTAAAATCTTCCACCTCAAGAGAACTCAAATACTTAAATATCTACCAAACAAGGGGGTCATAACAAATTAGAATTACTCATCAGTTATCTGTAACCAAAACAACAACAATAACCTTAAAAACAAGGTCCAAAGTAATAAAAAATAAGCGTCTGTAACAAATTAGAATTACTCATCAGGTATCCGTAACCAAAACAACAATATTTGAAGCATTTCCTCGTAACCTTAGAAATAAGGATCACAGTTATTAAAAGGAACATAGGTCTTTTTAGCGAAACAAAAATATTCCAAAACAGCCACCACCTAAGCTGCTTTGCTTTCAGCTCAGCGTTGTTAAATATCGGCTAGAAGATTGTTTGCCAACTGCCATAGGCAATTTGTGAAGAGAGGCCCACCATGGTGGCGCCATAAGGCACAATGGCGTGTTTATATGGCAGAGTTTTAGCCTTCCGCCATCCACTATTGATACCACTGTTTCAGCTTTTCAAAAGGTTTACTTTCTCAATTTCAAAAGTGCATATCATAGTAGACAAACTCAAACAAGCCGGAAAAAAAGCCAATCCAAATTTAGTATGAGCAAAAAAGAGGCCAGACCTTCTGATCTTCCTCGTTCAAAAGATCACCAAGAGCAGGATGACTCAAAAACTGCACAAGACCAACTACTAAAGTAAACAAGGCATTTCCAACATCATCAAAATTAACAATTTCATAATTCAATTAACTAAAGTTTTAACATAATCACACACACATATGAAGTATGAACTCACAGCAGTTAACCAGAAATCAGGAATAGCCTTGATAATATCATTGCGCTTATCATAAACGGGCTTCCGTATCTCATTGTACTTCTGCTCTATTTCCAGAACTTTGTCACTGGCTTCCTCGTTGATCTAAAATATAGCCCAACCAAACAAAAAGCACAAAAGCAAAAAAAAAAAAAAAACAGGTTAATTAAATCAAGTTCCGAAACCAGAAACAGATAATCAAACACAAAACCAAACACATTGAGCGGCGCGCGCCCTCTGAGGCTCCAAAAGCAAAAGTCACATTTCGAACATCACATAAAAACCTCGGAAAAGCCGAAGGACGATCCGAATTTCGCGAAATTGAAAGCCGAACAAAATTGAAAAAAAATTGGTATACCTTTTCGAGCTCGTCTTGGATCTCCTGCAACTTCTCGATGGACAGGACGAGTTCTCCGTCGATTTCATCGAGGTTCTCGCCCTTGTCGGAGACCTTCGGCTTCTTGCTCCTGTCAGCCACCATTTTTCTTCTTCTTTCTGCAACTTCTGTGTTTACGTAAAACCCTAGCACAGTTCTAACTAGGTCGAGCGAGTGAGGAGAGTGTGTGCGAATTGAAAGAGTTAGTTAGGGTTTTGGGGGTTTATAAGTGTCGTTCGTGCGTCACCGCAGTGTGCCGGGTGCACCTAATAAATCAACGACCGCGTGGCACGTGTCCGTTGTAGGGGTAAATTTGCCATTTCGAGGTCAGGGGTTGAGCAACACGATTGTGATCCGACTCAATTATAATTGGTTGAAGTTTTAAGTGTTTGAATTGAATATGATTTAATATAATTTATATTCGATCATAAATAAGTTGGATAATGAATTTTATTTTTTAACCTAATCTGTCAGGTCAAACAATACCATATAATTATATTACAGAGATCAGGGTTAAAATATTTGTCTTTTCAAATATTGGACGTTGAAGCATTATCATTTAATGAATGATACTTTATCTATCGTCAAGTAGGGGTGTTCATCAACCAATCCAAACCGATGCAAACCGCGGTGACCGAACCGAAAAACCGAAAACCGAAATAACCGAAAACCGAAAAATCGAAAACCGAAAAAAAACCGAAAATTTTCACCGGATTGGATCGGATTTCGGATTGGCTGGTGAAAACCGATCCAATCCAAACCGATCCAATTGTAAACCATATCTTACCCTTTATCTACTTGGGCCTATTCCCCATCATAGTCCAAAAATCAAAAATCCAATACATTGCTCCTTAATTTGTTCAATGAACGTATTTGTCTAATGAAAATTAGAAAATGATGCTTGTTTTTGTCCAATGAATATGTTTGTTTATGTTAGATACTCCTTATTTTGATAAAAATATGTCTCATAAATTTTATTTTTAGACTTTTTAAAAAACCGAAAACCGATCCAATCCAAACCGAAAATAATTGGATTGGATTGGATCGGATTTGAAAAAAATTTCAAACCGAATGGATGATCAAATGACCAAACCGAAGGAATCGGATCGGATGATTTTTTGCTTCAAAACCGATCCAATCCAGACCGCGAACACCCCTATCGTCAAGAGTCTTTTTAGTTCATATTTAACCTGTAGTTTAAGCAAAGGTTGATAGATAAAATTTATACTTTGTTAATATCAAAACATTAGAGATTTACTTTGGTACAGTCTAGATATGACTTGGACGCAACTAGACTTAACAAACTACACATTCGAACATCCTTTAGTTTCTATAGTGTTTATCATATTTGTAACAAACTTGACTCATATCACACATATGCTTTAGTTTGAGGAAGAATACGAGATTATATTTTAATATTATTGCTGATATTATATTTATTATTAGAATATTTTATTTTCTATTAATCATTAATTGATTGATGTTTTAATTAATATCGATTTCCTTTTCCATAAATAGCATGCACGCATTAATTATAATAAAACACTATTATAGTATTAATGTAATATTAGAAAACCTTTATAGTGTTACATCATACGGAAAAGAGATGCTATGCAGTTGCTAATTCAACCACTGAAAATTTTCTTCTTCTAGGGTAACCATTGAAAATTGATAAAAAAAAAAAAAAAGATTTGTCATGTCACATAATAAAATACAAGTGTCATCTTTAATTCTGTTTTATATTGTTTTTGGTATGCCATCTTTATTTCTGTTAGAGCAACGAAAACAAGACATTTCACTGATTTTAATATACACTTATTTTTCCATTATTATTGTCACGTTACAAAAACTTTTGTACTGTTACATGCTTAAATCTTACCAAGAAAATTTGGCAACCTTAGACATGAGTTAAATATCTGTCAGAACACTGAAAACCCTGCTCTGCAAATTTAAATGTTCAGTTATAAAATGAGCAAAGCAAGATAAGACCTAAAATTCATTCATAAAGCAAGAGACGGTGACTACAAAAAAAAGATGAAAATGTAAAACCAAAACCCAGCTCTCTCAAGACTTGAGTTTCAAGAACATATACATAGATTGCTGATCTCAAGAATCCATTGTTGTTAGTTTGTATGAGAAGTAAAAAAATGTGACTCAGGAGAAGCCAAATAAATAAATCTTATGACTATGATTTATGAACTCTAACAAATAGGACATCTATTAACTCTACATTTTAACAAAATAAACAAGAAAAACCTATGATCGCTGATGTTAAGACACCAGACAATTTCATGCCCCCAGTATCTTACTTAGCTGGAAACATCTTGAATCCAAATCATTACTAGAATCAGTTTGTCAACTGACATTTTGGAACTGTTCCAAATCATTACTAGTTGCACTTCTTTATAGTGTTACATCTTGAATCCATCATGCTGAGCTCGTGGTGTTGTCACCGGCAACCCAATACTGCTTGACAGCAAACAACACCTTCTCTGAAACCAGCGGACCATCCTCATGATCCACCAGTTTGGTATTCCATCTCATTCCTTTCACAATTCCTTTCACCTGCATTACCACATCGGCTTGATCTCGGAATATTACTGCTCCTTCGGGCCGTAAGATACGGTCCATCTCCAATAGAATGTCTTCGACATTACATCTGCATTGATCATTTGAGTTAGCAAAAATCTGAAATACTTTGTTTCCCTTGCACACCTGTCTCCAAGGTTGTTCCACTACAAGGTCCCTCACAAACATTTAGCAGGCTTACCAAATTGTAATTAATTATCTTTTCGGTTACTAAACTTCATTTAGTCTATCCAAGTGCTTAGACAAGTGCAACTAGCCATGAAAACTATATTTCATCTGGGAATATAAAAGGAAATGAGAAAGAAATCAACTTACACATTCTTGTACAAGCTGAAAATGCCATTTGCATGGATAAGGTCATAGGTCCTTGGATATGTGGAGAAGGCTTCACACCTGGTAGAATTTTTATAATTATTAAACAGCACAAGGCTCTCTTTCACCCCATTCCTTTTCAAATTAAAACATTAAAAGCAAAATTTAGCATAATTTATTGCTTAAAGAAGAACTCCTGAATGTAATCCTTGTACATAAAGTTCAGCAGCACTTAAATTGTTTTTAATGCAATGCTTATGTTTCTTGGCCTTTAACTAATCATCTTTGCACCTGCCAACAATTAACTCAGATCAAGTTCTTCAAGAAAATGACTTCAACAATTCTAGGAGATGAAGTTTTGAACTAAGAAGGAATAATGACTTAAGCAAGAGTAGGGATGTATGGATACCAAACACATTGGGCAATAATACATTTCTATTGTGGACAATGAATCTAATCTATTGCTTTTCATGCTTCATCTCTTTTGACTCTATTATTCTTTTCTTTTTCTCTTGCTCTCGTATGCTTTCTAGAAAATCAGAAACATTTGTTCCTCAATATCTAATTGCAAATTGATAAGTTAGAGAAATAAAGCACACAAATTATTAACAGATTGATATTTACTTCACACAATATCTACAATTGTGTCTTGGTGACCTGTTGGTCATGGGTTCGAATCCGGAAGCAGTCTCTTTGCATATGTAAGGGTAAGACTGCGTACAATATCTCTTCCTGTCACCTGCGCATAGCTTGGAGCCTCCAGGCAATGGGGTACGTAGTTTTTTTAGTTTTTTAATATATACAATTGTGTTAGAGGAACACAATATTTAGTTCCTTCACACAATATCTATTCCTCATTATCTGATCATAAATTGATAGAGTTAGAGGATTAGAGGAATACATTACACAAATTATAACAGAGTGATGTTTCCTTCACTCAATATCTAATTAATAACAAAAAGGAGAAGGAAGTAAGGAAAAGGTCGTGGGTTCAATTCCTCCTGCTAACAAAATACTAACAATTAACAACTAACATTTTCCTTTAAAAAAATCTAATTAATAACAGAAAAATCTATTATTCCTCAATATCTATTCGCAAATTAATAGAGTTAGAGGAACACACTACACAAATTAATAACAGAATGATATTTCCTTCACACAGTCTTATTCTGATACAAAAGACTGAACCGGGGATAAACAAGAGGAAAATACCCTGGAGTTACTCCAAAAAAAAAAAAAAAAAAGACTAAGCCTTGCCCTCAGCAAAATCCTGAAAACCAAACCATAAAACTCCCTATCCCCTCACTCCTCACGCTACACCTTATAACCAAGTACACATGTGATTCCTCGCCATCCTAATGGTTTTCCATCATGTTCCCTTCTTCTGGTAAAAATATACCACTAATGTGGCCTTTCCTCATTTGGGGCCTGTCATAGCAAGAATAATACACAATGGAATGCAAATCTAACTTAGACTACTGACACGTAATTTATCAAAAAGAGGCCTAATCACTTTGTTAGAATATCTAGAAAATATCTCATGATACCCTTATCATACAATATATAAACTATCTAATTAGGACTGGTTTCCATATTTCATTATGTTTTATGTTTTATTTCTTTATTTGATTAAAGATGGTTACACTACTTTAACAATCTTTTTAATGGAAATGGTGACAAGAGTGAGGTGGAATTGGAGGACGTTTCTGATGATCTGAATAGAAGATTTGTGCGCAGAATTAATACATATGAGGTTAAAGAGGCTTTAAAGAGGATGAAGAATAATAAAGCGTTAGGACCTGATGATGTCCCTATTGAAGTGTGGAGGGG
>PYAF01003073.1:444028-466439 GCA_007407185.1 Glycine tomentella
GGGTTAAACCCTTTAGTAGTTCTATGTTCCAGTTGTTCCCTGTTTTAATTCTTTTCTTCTTCTTTTCTCTTCTCCTCTCACCATTCTTTTATTTTAACTCTGTTTCTCTCTTTTGCTTTATTTTCGATTTATCATTGGGTTCATCTACCACCGACCCCAATTAATTTGGGTTAAAGGTGCTGTTGATGTTGATGTTGATTTGATTAAAAAATAGGAGTCTAGTACTAGCATAAAAAAGAGTAATTGCTTGGAATTTTGTAATACATCATTACAAATATTAGAGTTTTGTCTCTCTTTTCCTCCTCTTGACTAAATCCCCATTCCCTATAAATTTAACATGATATCAGAATGGTACCATCTCCATGATCCAATCTTGTCGCCATTTTGGTGCCGAGTTTTAAAAAATACTGAACACTTTTATGTGTCTCCCTTGGGCTATGGTTTTTTATTTGGTGGTAAGATTGACAGATTCTCTCTCCATCATGTTTGATGCACTTGTGCTATTTCTTGGTGCTTTTTGTGGAAGTTATCTCTAGTTTGTCATTGTTTTGGCTACTATGTGGCTATTTTACAATGCTACCATACCATTGAGGGAAACAACATTGGAAGATTGTTGTCACGTCACGTTGCCCCTTTGCACTAAGGAATCATATCAACGTTGACTTCTCCATCAACTATCATTCGAGATGTGATTTCTTTCCCATAGCAATGACTCATGTTGCCTATAACTCACACCAGCCCTTTCTTTGTCCCAAGATGTAATTGGCCCCATTTACAGTCCCTAAATTTTTTGATATATTTTTGGTTAAATTTCTTTTGGTGTGTTAAATTGTTAACTAGCCTAAAACAGTAAGCTTTAGTTAGAAGGATAATATTAAAAAATATCTGATAATATTATCATTATATCTTGGAATATTTAGAGTATTTTGCACAAATTCTTAGAAGTGGTTTCCATATTCCATGACTTGCTTCGTATTTGATTAAAATTAAGAGTCTAGTACTTGTATAAATTGAAGTAGCTCTATTTTATAACATATTATTACACACCATATATCAATAATTTCAACTTTTGTTTCTTCTGCTTCTCTACATAAAATTCCTATAATTTCAACAAGCTTTTTCTAATTTAATAAAACAAATGGGCCATTCAAAATCCTGATTAAATCACCAAAAAATTCCTATTTGATTGGTTTATAAATTCTAACACACAAAATGCTAACTATTTGCATTACTTTATGCAGTGGAAGGTCAAATTTACTATATCTTAGAGTTTTCATCTTAATTTATACTTTTATAGATAGGTTACACTTACAGAGAAAAGTAACTAACTCAATGAAAAATTAAAGTTGCAGAGGAGAGACCAAAAGGAAAAAGAAAAGGTAAGGAAACCATGTTACAGTACCAGTCGTGATAAATGCCAATCAATCCACGCTCAAATATAACACCCAGGTTAGCTTTCTCAGCAATTGTGGGCACAACATTCATAACCCATAATTTGGGAGATTCCAGTGCAGCAGCAAAACTTCCCAGACCAGCATTCATGTCCATTATGTTGCGATACCTCCCTGAGCTAATGATTTTGTTGATCCGTTTATAAGCATTCACATGCTTCTTCCATAATCGGTTGTCCTCTTCAAATGCTTCCGCAGATACACCAGGAACAAATCCACTGGTAATTCTGGAAGGAACAACATTGAGTCTCTCTTGGAATGGCTTCCATGGACCACTAGGTTTACTAGGAGTTACACAATCTTCCATTTTCTTGTACCTACACATTGTCAGACCTTTCAGACAATTATTATTGAAACCAATCGTCCATAATCCAAAGGTTAGGACTACACTAGTAACTTTCCGTAAAGGATTGAAGAAATCTGATCCTAGATAAACCATGTTTGTCAAGTACTCTCCATCTTGAAAGATACCATTTTAGCAGCCAAGAAATAATTCTTACATAATGCATATAGAATAAAATTATAACTTCTTGTGTCCTTCAATATTCCAATAAGAAAGCTTAGGGAATAGTTTGGTACTAGCCACTATAAGTAGCAACTCAAGGAAGCAAAAGGCTCATCATTTTCTCAAAAATAACGTATGATTGTTACTTATAAAATATGAATTTAGAAGAAATTCAATCATTTATTTAAATTGAAATACATATTGTCCTTCCAAGTTGACAAAGAATATGGTGCAAGAGTAATAATAATAGGTATATGATTTTCTGAACATAAAGTATTAACTAATTAGTGAAACAAAAAAGAGAATCGGCAAAAGATGAGTGAAATAATTTACCAGACATCATCAGAATTTTTGGTTTCACAAATTTGTGGTTGAGTATCTTGTTCACTACAATCATCATTATGTAATTTTTTTCTCCAGATCGCAATTTCACCCTTCTCATATTTCTTTTCCCAGCATAGTAGTTTAGCAGTATCCTCAATCTGCCGTTGCTCCTCCTCAAGCTCATCTTCAGGACGTTGCCATGCTTGGAAGCTATTCTTCCAGTTGATAGGAGGACCAGAAAGTATCCAGTAACCACCAGGTCTAAGAACCCGGTCAACTTCCTTCATGTACTTTCCATCTGATTAAGAAGTTCCAATATATACAAATTAAAGATATTTCTCACAACCATAAATGCAAAGTACTACTTTTGTTAACCAATCATCAAACAGTAAATAAGAAACCAAGAAACATAGTGAATAATAAAACTCAGATATTAATCTATTATAATAAAAAAGGGGCTTTGAAAATAACAACCAGGCCATAGTTTAAGTACTCAAAATTAATTTAGTTTATCTAAGGCCAGAGTGAACAAATCCAAGTAATTAACAAGCCAACCTTTTAAATTGTTAACTTTACAATCAATACAAGCTGAATCGTGCTGTATTATTAGTATGTATGCATATATCATTAAAAAATGTATATTTGTCGTCCATAGAAACCATAATAACATGTGGAACCATCTCTTAAAGAGATACCAAGAAATTTGTTATCGATCCAAAAGATTTACTTTAATTGTCCTAGGCCTGAAACATCTTAGTTATTCTTACCATTTGCACCCCATTGAATCAAGCAGCGAGAACAATGTGCCATGTCGAAAGCTCCAGAAGGGAAGGGCAGCATTATTGTTCCAAGAACACCAATGATTGCTGGAACACCTCTTTCCAGAGCAAATTGAACTTGAGCTTCATGAGAGTCCCTTGGGGCAATTGACATTGCAACAACATTTTTCTTAAACAGGTATGCACCAAAACTAGCAACCTAGCACCATCAATAATCAGCAAATAAGCTATAATATAGAATACGTGGGCACAACTATGGGCTCAAACTCAACTTTTGAAAAAGAAACAAATTGTATTTCAATGAATAAGAAAATGTTGCATGGATGAAGCATTCAAAAGTGGGAGGTTCCCCTAGGAAAGCTTACAATTAGCCAGGAATGTCTCATTATGGACAATAATTTCATCATGCAAACATTATGCAAAGGCCAACAAAATAAACGCATTCAAAACAAGGATGACTACTTATAATTTGACATACCCCACAACCAGTATCCAATGCAGTTCTAACCAACCCATTGTCCAATGGAATAACAGATGCAAGTTCATCAATGTAAGCATCAGCTCCCTTGGGAAACTGCGTTCCACCACCGGGGAACCTGAAAACATTTCCTTCATATTGTATCCAATTCTGCACAGCCTTCTCAACTGTCAAGCTCTTGTAAGGAGCATTTGCATATGGAACATAATCACGACTCTTGGGCCATGAAAATGGTGTTGAATATCCTCTGGGGGCAGGTATGAGACAATACAATTTTTCTTCATCAGGAGGACAATGCCTTTCTCTATAAGCCATATTTTCTCGGGGAAATGTCATTGCTCGCGCTTGATCATGACAAGGCGTGTAATCAATGTAGCGATCATCACACGGCTTGAACTCCCTGACTTGTGTGTCAGAACCGTTAGGTGTTCCAGAATCATCATCATGGTGGGTCTCATAGTTTAGATCAGAGAGAACACTGCAATCTGTATGTTTAGTAATCTCAACAGCTATGCTGTCTCCCTTTCCAAAACCACTTCGTTGCCACAAACCCAATATATAGAAGAAACCACACAAACCAACTATGATGACAATAGACAATGAACTCCTATTATTTCTATTGTCCCCAGGGTTCCCTTTCGTAACCATGATGAATCTTTATAATGTAAACTCTGCATTGTTAAAGTGAAACACATTAAGGCATAAATGTGAATTGAACTACTAGCAAGCAAGATGGTCCATTTAGATCAATTCAGTCAATGACCACAACAATCATTGCAACTAAAAATCACTCTAGACCAAATAATTTACATAATTCAAATATATAAGGGTTTCATATTGTGGTTGAATTTGCACTGCAGTTATTGCCGGCTGCTGCCTAATGCAGTCCAAGGTTTTAAGAAACGATTTGCAACCATTATTGCAGCTGCAACATCAAGGTTTTTGGAGTCTTTGTGACTGCATCCCAACTGCAATTGATGCCCCCCATTTGTCCGCAATTTTTTGCAAAATCAAGGATCACACAACCTCAATTTAAAACCTTGATGCGGTCTGCAATCACACATTGCAATGCAATCCACAATTTCAAACCCTTGTGACAAATTAATTCCTTCACCAATCTCATTTAAACTGATCTTCCACATTCAACACATCAAACTGTGAATCCATTAAATTAACATGGATCACAACCTCATGTTATTCCCCTGGCTCCCTTCGGAATCTTCAGTTTAAAGCATAACAAATCAAGCAACAGTGCAAATTCAAAGGAAAGAAAATGAAGCAAAACTTTGGGATTTAATTCAATCAAACAGTTCCTCTAATTAAATCCATCTTCTCTTTTCATAAACAAAACAGAAAAAGAAAAAGAACCAGAAAATTAAAATCTGTTATAGCAGTTAACAAAGGTCGTTAAAATAACAAGATGTGACGAAAGAAGAGAGATTTTGTCACTTACTGGTACGAGAACGAACGCAAAAAAAATGATGAAAATCTTGGGTGGTGGTGGGGCCCCTATGGAATCAAGTGATGCAACTTCATTGGAAATTCGTAAGCGAAGAAAGAAGGATCTATGATACAGAGAATGAAAATTTGAAGAAAAAAGAAGAAGAAAGGAATTAGATTTGTTGTTGTGTTTGGGACGCAGAAGTGGAATTATGGGTTGTTTGTTAACATACGATACGAGTTCCGAAAAATTCGAGGGTACGGAAATGTCTCAGTGCGGGTTCTTCTTCACTCTTTCGTAGGAAACATTTTTATTGGTTGTTTAACTAACACTTGAAAATTGAAATTCAATTACTCTTATTCTTATCCATTTATTCCAAAGGTGTGACCCTTTCACTTTTGGTCAATCGCAACCGTCCACGCTGGATCCATTGGAATTTAGCCCTTGTTTTTATTCTATGATTATTGTCAGGAAATCCAAATCTAAATAGTTTTTATGTGTTCGTTCACCTTAAAATCCAAATTATTCTTATTATCATAACAAACATGCACCTTTTGTTAGAAAAAAATTGAACAAAAATGTGATTGAAATTTGAAACTTTAAATACTGTAGTTGATTTAGTGTAATGGTAACTAAAGTTAACTTTTGTTATTAGTTGGTTTAATGTAATGATAATTAAAGTATACGCCTACAATCACATAATAATAATTATGATGTAAAACAAATAAGTCTCAAAATATTTGTCATTTCAATATTTTAATATAATATTATTTTATTTTTTACTTATATTTCATAATATTATCGACAAACAACAAAATTTATAGAAAAAAGTAATGATGAGAAGATTAATTTTGTAAAATAATTATTCTCTTTTATCTATTTTTTTATATAAAAAGTTAGGATGACAAATACAAAACAAAAGGAGTATTTTTTTCTCTCTCTTGGTAAATGAGGTTCGAATCCTAATGTTTGAAGTCTTTCTTTGCATATTCCTCCTTGAACTAGTGCTGAACATGTCAAGTGTCTATGAACGAGCAAAGCTGCATTGAGGATAACCAAATCGGTTTAGTCAAAGCTAGAAGCTTAGAATATAATATTAAATTGTCTACCCATACATATAATTTATGTTCAAAATTTCAAATGACAATCCAAGATTTAGATGTATATTATGAGTCTCTTTGAATTTGAAAGGTTGGAAGTAATTTTTTATTCAAACAAGAATTATATGTTCCAATTAATAACTTGAAGAACAAGTCCATGATATAACAAACTAGAATCTATATAACCCCCAATTTTGCCATTCATATCATATCGAAGGATACTAATAGAGAACAATAGAAAGAAATCAAGAGCTAGCGATGGCAGAGCAACACAAGGTGATCCTACACGAGATGTGGGCTAGCCCTTTTGTGAAGAGGGTGGAGTTGGCACTTAAAACTCAAGGGTATTCCTTACGATTATGTGGAAAAAGATTTAGCTAACAAAAGTGAACTACTCCTCAAATAAAATCCTGTCTACGAGAAGGTTCCTGTTTTTGTTAACAATGGAAACACCATTTCTGAGTCCGTGGTGATCCTTGAGTATATTGATGAAACATGGAAAGATGGCCCATAATTGATGCCTGATGATCGCTATTAAAGAGCACAGGCACGTTTCTGGTGTCATTTCATTGATGAAAAGGTAATTATATAACTAAGCTTCATTATTGAACTCAAGCATGCAAGTCTCATAATTTTATTTTATTTTAGTATTAGTAATTAGTAGCTTAAATGCTTACTTTTTGAGCTAAGATTTTCTTTTAGGGAAATATTAAAATCTACATAAATTCGACAGGTGCTAATTATTAATAGTGTAAGTCTATATCATTGAAATAAAAAGACTAAACTACCGGAAAATAAGTATTATAGGAGGATTATGAGCAAAAACAAAATTGTAGGCAAGTTAAAATTTCTCATTTTGGAGAACTTGAAGAGATGTTATTTACTTAACTATTTGCAACATATACGAGGAAAACTTCCAAAACTAAAAGCCTTTGTCGATTTCTTTTGATGCTTGGAGTTTTTTTTTTGTTATTTATTACATTTACTTGTGTTGGGAAACCCATGAAGATAAATACAGGAGAGATTTATACTAGTAGATCATGAACAATTACATAAGTGAACTTGACATCACACTTTAGCATAAAACCTTAAGGTTTAGATTTATGAATTTTTTCTTCACTTATATGGTTCTCAAATTTTCCATTCATACCTGATGTGAGACTTAACCTCACATTTGTATTCCAACAATCCCTCCAAAAGTGTGAGTCTCTTCCACATGATAGTCTCCCCTCAAGTAGACCATTTTCATCCACGAGTATCCAATGGTGGCCCTTAGAGCTTAACCATGATTGTCCTTTACCGCCAACACTCTCTAGTACTTTGCACCACTATGACACCTACGCGACTCGCTATATTTTCTCCATGCATAGACTCACCCCCATGAAGACTTTCAATACAAGGGATCTTCATGTTCATGGATCCACTGCCAATCCATCTTACTTGTCTGAGCCGGTCACCAAGTTGAGTAATTGAGGGGGTAAAAACATCAAAAATATTTATACCAATGAGTCATAAACAATCACATAAGTGAACTTGACACCACACTTTAACTCTAAATCTTAAGGCTCGGATTTATGGGTCTTTTTTTCACTTATATGGTGCTTAAATTTCCTATTCATACTCAATGTGGGACTTAACCTCATACTTGTATTCCAACAATCTCCCCCACAAGTGTGAATCTCTTCCATGTGGTAGTCTCCCTCTCAAGCGAAAACCATTTTCATCCACGAGGATCCAATGGTGGCCCTTAGAACTTAACCATGATTGTTCCTGATATTACATTGTCGACACGCACCAAAACAATTTAATGACGTTAATTTTGTTGCACAGGATTAACCTAGGTCGACTCAGAGATACAACCAATATGGTTCTAGCTTCAATTTACGAATAACAGTGAGGGGGGAATTTTATCGAACAGTTTATGTGCGTAAGTAAAACTTGCAAAAACGTAAACTAAAATTAAAGAGTAACACAGAAACTAACAGAATTCAAAAGAAGTGATGTAAAACAGAATTCAAGCATCAATCCAATTCACCTCACCAAGAAATTCGAATCATCATTGTTCTCAGAAATTTATCCTATTATGAAAGTTCATTCAATCTCATTAGAAGCAACTGAATCAACTTAACCCCTAAATTAATTGAAATCACAACCCTAACTGAAGTATCATCCAATTAATCAGTGATTAATATTCGAAATTAGGAAATTAATCCATAACCTAATCCGTTTTCAATCCTAAACGCATTCATAATCATGAAAACAGAATAGCAATTGAAGAAGAAGATGAACATTCACATAGAGTTCGAAATACCAAACCAGAACTCAAATTCTCCTTGTGCTTGGGTTGGCTCCTTGGATTGAGTGAGGATTTAGCCTTCCATGATCATCATCAGTGAAAGCCCCATGGAATTATTGCACAAAAATGGAAGAACAGAAAAATGAAAATGAAGAACAAGCAAGAACAGTTGAGAGAAAATGAAGAACAAGGGTTTGATTCTAAAAACTAAAGAAAAGAAATATAAAACTTGTTTATTGAAATGTAAAGAGTGTTGTCTAAGTTTCGCTAAAGTCACAAATATAAATAGTGACTAAGTTCTGAAAATAGAATGAGCCATAAACAAACCCAACAATCTAATTATTTGCTATTTACAACCTGAAAGTCAAATTCGCAACCCAAAATTACAATTGCAGAGGTGCTAATTTTGAAGCTTAAAATGACCCTCTAAATAACAGAATTGGCCTCAGGCTATTTCTAGCAAACTTGAGATCTTCTCTTTATCTTTCCAGGGACTCCTAGAACGCTCCATTCGAAGATCGGTAGCACTCTATAGGTCCTGCACAAGTCAGATACGCCAAGTGAGCAAAAATCCGAAAATACGCAACAATTAGCAATTAAGCCCACTTACTTGCCACTCTTAGTACCTTGTACTGTCGCAATACCTGTGGGGCCCGCTACCTAGCCTTCATGTATGAACTCACCCGCCAGGAAGACTTTTGATACAAGGGATCCTCATGTCCATGGATCCACCACCAATCCATCTTACTTGTTCGAGCTGGTCACTAAGTTGAACCATCAACTTTGGTACCAATGGTTGTGCAATTAAGGGGATAAACACCAGAGAAAATTATGCCAATGGGCTATAAGTAACCACATGCTCAGGTTTATAAATCTTTTCGTCATTTATATGATGCTTAAATTTTCCATTCATACTCAATGTGGGACTTAACTCACACTTGTATTTCAATAATTTAAGATGCTTATATTAATAAAAAAATGATGGGAAAGTTCAACAAAAATCCATTAGTGAAATGTATGAGAAATTGAACTTACTTGAAAAAGGAATGAAGAACTTTTTCACAAGGCAATCCTAGCGTTGATTAGAAGTTTGGACTTCTAGATATTCTGTTTGTTACAATATTTGGTGCTTACAAAGCTCAAGAAGAAGTTCTTGATGTAAAGTTCATAGACTCAGAAGTTTCCTATGTTAATTTTTTGGTTGGTGGCTATTGTTGAGCTCAATGTGGTGAAAGAGGTAGCCCTTCCTCATGATAAAGTAGTGGGAATGCTTCAGGTTTTAGGCATGCACTCCACACCAACATCTTTTACCACAACTTGATAAAGCAATTACTCTATTAAAGGATATTGTTTGCTTCCTTTTGAGAATCCCTTTACTTTACTAGTTTTGTTAGTTTATATGAACGTTTTTTGTGTAATAAACCTGATTATATTATATTTCCAAGTAGAAACGTGACAAGATAAACTTACGAGGTTCTTGAAATTTGATTCTTTTAGTGCAGGTTTGTTTCTCAATCTAAATTACTATCGCACAAATTTTGAGACAAATTCAACAAACAAATGCAAAAGAAAAGGTCTTGATTTGTTGATAAACTAACATTTGGCCTTACCAACATTAACCAACATTTGGTACGAGAGAAATTTTGAATTTTCTAGGAATCTTGGGTTGACTGTATGGGTGGCAAATAAATCCAATTATCCACTATTCATGTAATTCATCCATTACAAAAAAAAAAATAAAACAAATGGATGGGTCCAAATCTATCCATTTAATTTTATGGATGGTTAATGATTTCTCCACTAATTTTAAAATCCAATGGATCTTGTAATCAATACTTAATGGATCAAAATTGATCCAACTTAATAATAGGAGAATTTGTGGGCAATTTTTGACCAACGTCCATTGGATTTTTTTTCTGTTCATCTTTGGTTGGGACTATTTTTTGGCAGCCACCACCCAAGTTTTCTGACGACATCGGTCGAGACTATTTTTCTACTGACCTCGATTGGGGCTATTTTTTCCAGAGGTCGGTTGATGATGTTTTTCAGATGACATCGGTTGATGCTATTTTTCGGATGATGTCGGCTAGGGTTTTTTTTGGCCCACGTTGTTCGAGGCTATTTTTTTGACAATGTCATCCATAGATTTTTCGGCCAACATCACTAGATGATGTTTATGTGTAGACATCGGCCGATGCTATTTTTTGGACAATGTTAAAGACGAGTTTTTTTGGAAAACTTTGGTTGGAGTTATTTTTTTGCCGATGACATCCATAATTTTTTTAGTCGTTGTTGACAAATGATTTTTTCAGTTGACTTCAGTTGATGCTCTTTTTTGAACGATGTCGGCTAGGATTTTTCCGACTAACTTTGGTTGGACTATTTTTTGGCCAATGTTGTCTAGAGATTTTCTGTCAACATCAGTTGTTGATGTTTTGCAGCCGACATTAGTTGAGGCTATTTTTGATTGACATTAGCTAGGATTTTATTTCAGTTGATGTCTGCTAAGGCCATTTTTCGTCGACATCGGTCGTGACTATTTTTTGCTAACATCGGCGAGGGTTTTTGGTTGACATCAATCATAGCTATTTTTTGTTGACATTGGCTAGGATTTTTTTTTTTTGTTGACGCTAGTCTAGGTTTTTTCTTGCTTGATGTAAGCTAGGGTTTTTTCGATCGATATTAGTTAGGACTATTCTTTTACCGACATCGACCAAAAAATGTCAACGATAGACGTCGTTGAAAAGAATCCTAGCCAGAATCGACCAAAACATTGTCTCAGCTAAGAACTGATAGAAAGACCTTAGCCAATTTTAGTCAAACAATAGCCTCGGTCGATGTCGACCAAAAAAACCTAGTCAATGTTGACCAAAAAAAATAACCACAACTGATGTCTGCCAAAAATTGTCATCAGTCGATGTTGGCCAAAAAACCCTAGCTGATGTTAACCAAAAAATATCCTCAACAAAAAAATCCTAGCCAACACTAGCAAAAAATTAATGTTGGCAAAAAAACCTAGCTGATATCGACCAATAAATAGTGATGGCCAATGTCGGCCAACAAACATCATCAGTTGACATTGACTAAAAAATAGCCTTAGCTGACGTCGACAAAAAAAGCTAGGCAACGTCCGTTAAAAATCCTAACTAATGTCAACCAAATATAGCCACGGTCGATGTCGATTGAAAAACCCTAGCTGATGTCTGTCAAAAAACATCACTGACAGACATTGACCAAAAAAAATCCCAGTCGATTTCAACCAAAAAATTATTTATGGCCAACATCAGTTGAAAAATAGTCTAGGTCGATGTCGGCCGAAAAAAACTTAGTCGATGTCGGCCGAAAAATACTCTTAACTGATGTTGGCTAAAAATTAGCCTCGATCAAGATCAACCAAAAAGAACCTGAGGCGCTTTTTGTTTGGGCTATTATTATTTTAGAAATTATTATAAATTTCTAAAAATATATTATTTTTAAACTAAAAAAATAGGTTTGAAAATATATTATTTTGTTTGGAATTATTGAATGGATATCCATCCCTGAAAAAGTATTAATGGATGGATTAGATGGAATTTTTTTTAATCAAATGGACAGGATCTGATATGCTACTAGCATATAATAGTTTTAGGCTAAAATAATCAATAATTCAATCATAATTTATCAATAAAGGTTAGGATAAGTTTAAATTTCATCAATTCTTGGTCCATTACTTATTTATGCATATTTTGTTTAATAGGAATCAAGAAAAGAAGGAAAGAAGCAGAACCAAGAAAGATTTGTCACAAAAATAGAATAGCAGAGGAGCTTAGTTACCCTAAATATAAATATGGACGTACAAAAAACAGAGGGGGCACTTTTGGACAGAAAATAACATATAGAAACGCAAGAGAGAAGGAGGAGAAGGAATCAAGGCCAACAGGAGAGGATTAAATCAAGATTGAGAAGCATGTACCTCTTCTATTGTCTTTGAAATTCTTGTCTAGGTACATGTTATTCATATATTTAAGGTTAGTTATGAGCATGTCTGACTAATCTCTCTTATTGTGGTTAGAGCAAAAAACTGATGTGAACTCCTCTGTATTAAATTGGTATTGAGATTAATGTTATGATTGTTTTATTCCATCTTGTGCTTATATTGCTCTCATCTCAATAGAATTGATCACTCTATTAGGGTTCTAAGGGTTAGGGTTTACAGTAGGGATGTTGGAACTCTGATTTCTGACAGCGGTAGAATAATAGTTGTTACATTACCTAGGGATAGGGATGGGCAATTACAGAATAATTGGTGTATTTTCCTAATGCTTAACTTAATAAGAAATTACTAAGGAATTAGGATTTCGAGTTGGTGAAAGGGTTAAATTACTAAGGGATTAGGATTTAACTAAATTATATCAAATACATCCTCTGAACAATTATAACAATTGAAATCAATCACTAATTTGCATATAGAAGGTAGGGATCAGAAGTAGAGGTACTCTGATCACAATTATTTCTCACTACTATGTAACATTTAATTAAAACTTATTTTTGAATTCTCGTTAATTTTCTATTCAGTTATTTAATTTTCGTAATTCTAAAATCCAATCATATTATCTTCAGAACATATTATTTGTCTTCCAATTTTAAGATAATAAGTTGCGATAAAATTTGTGCCTCAATCCCTGTGGAGACGATACTCTACTTGGTTACACTTTATTACTTGTAACAATCGGTATACTTGCCGAACGCGGAACAAGTTTTGGGCGCTGTTGCCGGGGGTTGAATACGCCAATTTATTCGTAACTTTTACTCTTTAATATTGGAATCATTTGTGTTACTAATATGTTTTTTTAGTTTATGCGAGACATAGTTAATCCTGAATATTCACCAGCACCACCAGCACATAACACTCCTCCAGGACCTTCTAGTCCTTAAGTGCCCGCAGCGAAGCATTTGGAACCATCCCAGGTTGCTGATGATGATACCATGGAGGTAGAGAAGTGATGATTAATAATTCTGGACAATTGCTATTTCTATTTCTATTTTTAATTTCCTTTGCTTTTTAATTTCTCAGTTATTTTAATTTCCTGCAATCTGAACAATTTGTTGTTGTGTTTAATTTATGGTTAATTTGGTTTGGTTTAATTTAAAGTTTATTATTATTATTTATTTATTTATTTTGGTTATATTTCTGTTTAGATTGATGTTTAATGGTTGTGAGTGTGATTTCTCAAATAATGCACACATATTTCATAAGTGAATAAATTTCTTTTAGTTTATTGCTGGGGACAACAATTTTCTAAATTTGGGAATGGGCGCATACGCATTATTTGAAGAATCATATTCAAAGAGACAAAAGATGTCTAACAGAAATTCTGAATTTCAATTAGTGTTTTAATTATTAGGCTTTATCTTGAATTAATGTTTAATTTTAGTAATTTTTTTTAAATAAAATTTTAGGAGAATATCTCATTTATCTCAGATTTAGATTTGCCAAATTAGTAGTCAAATTGGATTTTTTTTAGGAAGCATGTGTGAAATGAAATATGGCATGGATTGCATGAAACATGATTGGAAATTATGATTGTTTGGTATATTGATGTTCATATTGAAATAGGAAATTATGCTTGATATGAATTATGAAGTTAACAGAGTCTAGCTTGATACCATAGCCTGTGAGGATTGAGCCTATACATAATTTTTTTGTTAGAGAGACCTCACTATGGTAGTACTCTAGAACTTGCTTTGTTTCTCTGTAATGCATGCATATTTTGATATGATAAAGGCAGTTTATTCTTTTAGCCCTAGGCCAAATTAGCTTACCTTTAAATTTTCCATCGCTAACCCTTTTGAGCCTGGGACTTTTCCATTCAATGAACTTATGAATGTTTAACCTATATCCATTGACTTACCTTATATTGAGATTGGAAAAGAATAAAGAAATCAAGGGGGTTCCACTGGAAGTTAAATGATGAAGGAAGGAGAAGAACTGTCTACAAGTTCAAAAGAAGAAAAGAAAAGAAATGCAAAGATAATGTTTGTTTTTAAAAAAAAACTTAGTACATATACATACGTATATCCATAGATATAAAAATAGTATACTAAGTAGTGAAATATCCAAGGAAGGATCTAGATGACTTTAAAGAAGTTTTTCAATCTCAATGATTATTCAACTACTTTCCAAATATTTTACCTCTAAGCCAGGCCAAGTTACAACCCTATCAAGACCTTTTGATCAGTTGTGCACGCATTTATGTTTCTCATCTTTAGGAACTTGAGAATATGATCAAGCTTATGATAGTACTATAACTGTGGTGGATTGAGAGATTATGATAATACCCAAACACTTGAGTGATGAGTGAAATATATATCTTGGTGAGGGGTATTCAAGTTAGGCTTTCACAGTTGATGGAATTGAAAAGTATTGTTGAATTTTTGATGTGGAAATCAATTATACTTAGCAAAGTAATTATGAGATTGTTTATGTGATGACATGTTTAATTGTTGATTCTTGCTTCCTATTCTGAACTTTTGTTTATTGCTAAGGACAACAATATCTAAATATGAGAATTATTTGATATGCTGCTAGCATATAATAGTTTTAGGCTAAAATAATCAATAATTCAATCATAATTTATCAATAAAGGTTAGGATAAGTTTAAATTTCATCAATTCTTGGTCCATTACTTATTTTATGCATATTTTGTTTAATAGGAATCAAGAAAAGAAGGAAAGAAGCAAAACCAAGAAAGATTTGTCACAAAAATAGAACAGCAGATGAGCTTAGTTACCCTAAATATAAATATGGACGTGCAGAAAATAGAGGGGGCACTTTTGGACAGAAAATCAAGATTGAGAAGCTTGTACCTCTTCTATTGTCTTTGAAATTCTTGTCTAGGTACATGTTATTCATATATTTAATGTTAGTTATGAGCATGTCTGACTAATCTCTCTCATTGTGGTTAGAGCCAAAAACTTATGTGAACTCCTCTGTATTAAATTGGTATTGAGATTAATGTTATGATTGTTTTATTCCATCTTGTGCTTATATTGCTTTCATCTCAATAGAATTGATCACTCTATTAGGGTTCTAAGGGTTAGGGTTTACAGTAGGGATGTTGGAACTCTGATTTCTGACAGAATAATAGTTGTTACATTACCTAGGGATAGGGATGGGCAATTACAGAATAATTGGTGTATTTTCCTAATGCTTAACTTAATAAGGAATTACTAAGGAATTAGGATTTCGAGTTGGTTAAAGGGTTAAATTACTAAGGGATTAGGATTTAACTAAATTATATCAAATACATCCTCTGAGCAATTATAACAATTGAAATCAATCACTAATTTGCATATAGAAGGTAGGGATCGGAAGTAGAGGTGCTCTGATCACAATTATTTCTCACTACTGCGTAACATTTAATTAAAACTTGTTTTTGAATTCTCGTTAATTTTCTTTTAGTTATTTAATTTTCGTAATTCTAAAATCCAATCATATTATCTTCAAAACATATTATTTGTCTTCCAATTTTAAGATAATAAGTTGCGATAAAATTTGTGCCTCAATCCCTGTGGAGACAATACTCTACATACTCACTTTATTACTTGAAATGAACGGTGCACTTGCCGTTTCGCAACAAGATCCGTTAAATAATTTTTAATAGACCAAAATAGATTAATAAAATATTTTTATCTGATCCATTAGGATATGGATTAGGATTGATTCGAATCATCCAATTGCCACCACTAGTTGAGAATTTTAGTTTTCCATATTTGGTATTCATTTTTAAAAAAATAAGATTCTTGAGAAAGGATGTTTTCATAGAATTTTTTAAACTAGTTTTTATAAAAAATTTCCGATAAGAAAGTGAGAATCTTATTATCTGAGTTTAATTTTTGATTTACTATAGTAAAAATATCATGTTAATCTTATTAAATTATTTAATATAGTAAATAATTTAAATAATTAATAAAAATATCACATAATTCTTTAATTTCTTTAATCTTATCTAAACATTATCAATAATTAATTAAACATATTTTGTTCTTTCTCAAAAAGCATTATTTTCAAAATTCATGATTCTCAAATGATTCACATAAAAAAATTTCTCCTCTATCAAACTTAAAGGAAATCAAACTCTAACTATTGGTAATAGGTCAATCAATAAGCGAAGGAGTTGGTGAACAATTAATCATTTACTAGACAAAATTATCAGTAATATATTTTGACTTGATATAAGAAATTTAGACTTGTAAAACACAAAATAAATATTTATTTTATATAATTAAAATTATAATAATTAAATAATTTTTAATATATAAATTATATTATAAATTAGTTTTATAATAAAAACATTTCTAGCATGTAAGTTATATTTTAGATTTATGATAAATAATTTATATTGTAATGTATTTTTTCTGTGATTATTGATAATTAAATAAACATTTAAATTTAATTTTGAATTAAATATGAAAAAATGATAAATTAAAAATGAAAAAGTGTTAAAGAAAAATTTCTTAAAACGTTTTCATTGAAAGAAAAAAAGAAAATCTTAAAACGTAAGAACACTTCTATCAAATAGTTCCTAATAAAAACACTCTCATTAGAACATTTTTAGGGACCATAATGGAAATGTTCTTGCAGAAAAAAACTTCCTTTTTAGCCACTCACAAATTATCACAAGCTTTCTCGCCCACCAAAAAAAACACAAGCTTTCTTGCCGAAATTAGTAGAAAATGTGTCTCAGATGGGCTCTACAACTTGCAAAGGATCTGCTGTTTTTCAGCATTATTTGTGAGTGATTGTCTCCAATTGCTCCACCAGAGAAGTTACTTCCAGGACAATTTGGATGATTGTTTTTCTATTACCCAACTGTTCTATTACTGCTCTTAATCTTTGCTCACTGCACTTAAATATATTGTTTTGCTCACTACACTAAATTTTGACCAGATCTGAATTAAATCAATTCACATTGACATTGAATTTGGATTATTATATTCTATCTCCACATGGAAAACTTGGGGACCAAGTTCAAAACAATTTATATAAACACAACCACTGGCCTAGCATGGACTCATCATCAAAATCATCATATCCAATACAACATACCAGAGAATTAGTCTATAGCAATGGCAGAGCAAGACAAGGTGATCCTACACGGGATGTGGGCCAGCCCTTATGCCAATGTTGAAAACGCGTGCACCACCGAAAGCAAAGCGCAGTTTTTCAAAAAGCGCACAGTAACACGCATTATTTTATTATTTTGTTACTGTGCATACGCGTTTTGTAACTCCTATATAAAGGAGCGCTTGGCATTCATTTTTAGTATCCCACACTTGAGAATTACCAAGTGTTCTTCAATAACTAGAGTGAGTGAGAGTGTATTCTCCTAGTATAAGAGAGAGTGGTAAATTTGTACTCTCCTTATTTTAGAGAGAGGTGTGAAAATTTCTTCCACTTAGTGAAAATTCTTCTGGTCTTGCCCGTGGTTTTTCCCAAATTGGGTTTTCCACGTAAATTTTGTGTGTCCATTTCTCCTTTTCTCATCTCTTATTTTAGCTGTGTGTGTTATCACTTCGTCACTCTGGTACCTAACAGCCAAGAGGGTGGAATTGGCCCTTAATTTTAAGGGCATACCTTATGAGTATGTGGAAGAAGACTTGAGAAATAAGAGTGATTTGCTTCTCAAGTACAACCCTGTTCACAAGAAGGTCCCTGTACTTGTTCATAATGGAAAGGCCATAGCTGAATCCATGGTGGTCCTTGAGTATATTGATGAAACCTGGAGAGATGGTCCTAAACTTCTTCCAAGTGATTCCTACAAAAGAGCGCAAGCTCGCTTCTGGTGTCATTTCATCCAGGATGAGGTAATTAACTAGGCTTCCTTATTTTAATTATTAGACCATATCATTGCATGTGTTGCTTCCATAATGTTAATGTTAGTATTATTAGATGCTAAGGTTTTAAATCGTGGTCGCGGTTTTGTGTTCTTTGATATTTAATAAAAAATACTGCCAATGCAACTACAATTGTGGTCATAGAGACGCTGAAAACCTTGAGAGAAGTATTAGGATCCCACTCTTCCTAACATACCCTTTCATTATTGAAAACTACAAAATAAGGACAGAGGATCATTAATTAATATGTAAGACTCACCAAATTTTGTGATTTTTAATCAATTTTAACCAATGAAAGAGGTGTTCAGAAGAGTGTGTTCTTTGTGTTTTCCAAAACTTTAATATTGTGGCCAAAATTACAAGCATAGACCGTTATTAAAAACCCCAAGTAGATGTATAAAAAAGAAAAATGATAATATCTCTTTCAAACTTAACAACTAACACAAAACAATAGCTGATTTGAGTCGAGATTTTGTTGGGTAAGTTGCACATGTTGTAATTGGTGTAATATCATTGCTTTGATATCGCATACCACTTTTTTGGTGAAAGTAGTAACAGAATGCTAAAAGAACTAGGTAGTATTTCTATTTCACAAATTCGGTTTTTTAAACTGATTAAAACTAAACACAAATAATTTTGAAAAAGTAATACATGCATCTGTAATTCAATCACAAACCAATATATATAGGATTTCCTACTTTGAACTAGGGAAAATCAACCTTCTTGCTTAAACCATACTCTTAATTTTGTTCTAATGCATGTTTTTTCCCCTTCAATTTTTCGTTCTAGTTAATGGAGAGCAGTTTTCTACTAGTCAAAACTGATGGAGAAGCGCAACAAAAGGCCATTGGCCACGTGCACGAGAAACTGAAAGTACTAGAAGATGGAATGAAGACCTATCTGGGAGAAGGCAATGTTAGTGTTGAAAACAACTTTGGAATCCTTGACATTGTGTTTTGTGCTTTATATGGTGCCTACAACGCTCATGAAGAAGTTCTTGACATCAAGTTCATTGTGCCAGAAAAGTTTCCTGTGCTATATATTTTCTTGGTTAATGGCTATTGTGGAGGTTGAAGCGGTGAAAAAGGCAACTCCTCCACCTGAAAAAACAGTGGGAATTCTTCAGTTTTTCAGGCAGTCTGCACTGAAATTTTCTGCCACAGCTTGATACATACTTCAACACTTAAAATAGAGTGTCCATCGTTTGCTTCTTCTGCAAGTCTTTAGTGTATGTATCTTTCAATAACGGGATGCATGGGTAACACCTGAGTATATAAAGAGTGATGATATATAGATACCTCTGTATATTGTTACTTCTTTGAAAAGTATACTAAATCGTATAAGTAACATAAAATGGAAAGTCCAAGTATCATTTTTCCAAAGGACTTGTGCAATATTTGACAATTCATACCCTTTTTACTTACTAGACAAAATATAGAGTAAATTTAAATTAACACTGATTACATGTTGAAGTTAAGGTGAAAACTTGAAATAAAACTGATAAAATGTTTTTTTAAAGATCTAGATTACGAACAAATGTTGCGAGAAACAATTATAAAAAGCATTGGTTCGACTTCACTAAACCACTCCTTCATGCATACACAAGCTATTAATCAATGTTTATCATTCCTTTGTTATCACCAACCCATAAAAATGCTCAATCCCTAATTCCTTACAAAAAGAGCCTAAGTCCCTTAACTAAACTACCAATCCCTTGCATAGCTTAGCCAACTTACTTGTTTTAAGAAAAAGAGTCAAAGGTGACTAATGGGTTTTACTCTATTCCTAGCAATAATACCCATTAGGTGCTCTTCTCTGGTTCATAGTTCAAATACATTTTCCAATAGCATTCAAACAATAGAATCAAGCAAATGGATGATCAAGCCAAAGCAAGCATTTAGCAAAGAAGAAAAACACATAATGGTGAATAATAAACATGTATTAATAACTCAAAAAATATACATGAGTTTGGGTTTAGTTACATGAAATCCTGATAGAGGACTATCCAAGGATCATGAAGTCCTAGAAGCACTCCATGAAGAGTTCAATGACAAGGTCCAAAGCCAAGCTCAAGGTCAAGAAGGAGTTGAAGAACTTCCTTTGATTAACTTTAAAGGACCCATGACAAGAGCTAGAACTCAAGCCCTTCAAGACCACATCAAAACTACCTTGTATCTTGTGAACAAGCATGAAGAAGCACACCAACTCAATGCAAACACAAAAGAAGTCATGTCTATTATAATAGATTACCAGATTCCTGTAATAGATTAATCAGATACCTGTAATCGATTACCAGATACATGTAATCAATTACACAGCGCTGAAACGCTCTGTTTTAATCGATTACGGGTCGTATTAATCGATTGTTTTATGTTAAAATCGTAGTGCTTCTATATATTTTTGTTACTTTTGTAATGAGCTTTGATATTTCTGCAAATAGGCCTAAACTTACGTTTTTTAGGTGTTTATTAGAGGCCTAGCCATATAAATACTCATACTTTGCTATTTTTGGTTAACTTTGATTAATAGAAATTAAGCATTTGCTTGAATTGAGAGATTAGCCTCTTGTTGGTTCTTGATTGAAACCAAATCGATTCTTATCAAGGAAACTTTCTTTTGTGCCAAATCCTCCTTCGACTTATCATTCCGTTTGTGGATCGTGGCGTCATTCCTAATCATTCCTTAATCTTCTCCATTTTTCTATTTGAGTTTTAAACCACAATTCATGGAGTCTTGAAACTTGCAATCCGGAACAATCCCAACCAAGCATTCATGTCTTGGTAGTCATCAAACCCCAACAAGGGAGGAGAGCTTAGCCACTCATGGTTGAAATTAGTGTCCTAAATGGTGAAGAGAAGAAGATGAAAAATATGGAGGAAGGAAAGTCTACTAAGCTACTCCCTTTTTTGTCCCAACCTAGGTTAGAGAAGAATGTTCTATTCTCCCTCCAAAAAGCCCCTTTAATTGCTTTATCTCTTGCCCTAGCGTGACAGTTTCGACCCAAGCAGAATTAAGTTTCGACTGGACCAAAGCCTCAACATTGCTTACTAGAAGGATTCTGGCTTGGCCGACCAAATGGGCTTAAACATCATTTCTCAAAATTAGTCACTCTCTGTCAGCGTGCTAGCTGGGCTAGAATTGCCTCCAACATGTGAAATGCTACTGACTTACTTCTAGCCTAGCGAACATTGTATTTCAATTGTTAGGCCAAGATTTCTTCCAATGAAAGGTTGCTTTCTGACTTGTGTTTGGCTGGGCCATACTCTTTGTTCTTGCTGGGATTGTGGCAACATTCTATTTTGACCTTGATCTTGAGATTCTCCAAAATCCAACTCCAATTCTATATTTCAAAAGATTTAAAACATGGGATTAAATTCCAAATTTACATAACTAAGTAGATGCATAAAAACTAAATCTTTTGAACTAAAAAGGGGTGAAAATAATGATTTAAGTAAGGGATAAATGAAAAAATTGAACTTATATATACCCCAAGATAAGTATAAAATGTGGTCATGATATATCAAACACTCTATCAACCCTTCTTTGTCTCTTATTATCCCGTTATATCATCTATAATACCTATACTTTTCTCTTTCTCTCTATTTCTATAATAACCTTGGTGTAAAAAAAAAAAAAAAATTACTATAGCAGTTACTGTAGCCCACGCCTGGGGCGTGGGAACCCACGCCTGGAGCGTGAGAACTGCTCCAGAAAGTGATTTTTTGCTGGAGTGCCACGCCTGGGGCGTGGGAATCCACGCCTGGAGCGTGGGAAGTGCTCCAGAAAGCCATTTTTGGCTGGAAACCCACGCCTGGAGCGTGGGAAGCCACGCTGGAAGCGTGGGAGGCAAGGGAGAGGCCTATAAAAGGCCATTCTACGCGATTTTTGGGGGAAATCCCCCTTTCTCCTTCTTCCTCTGGCCCAGGCAGCCATTGATGGGCATGGGAAGCTCCATAACTTCGTCACACCTCATCTAAACACCTCCAAATCACTAATAAACATGAGAGAACCTTGTGAGAGCTAAGTTCCAGCCAAGATTTGAGAGAAACCCCAATTCCTGAGGTTCTTTAGAGAGAAAGCTGAGCTTGAGAAGAGAAGAAGGCGCTTCTTGGATGTTGGAGCTGGGAGAAGGGATTCTCCGGCCTTCTTCAACAGTTTTGA
>PYAF01003073.1:466539-486862 GCA_007407185.1 Glycine tomentella
TGTGGCGTATACATAGTGAGGTAGTTTCTGTCTCCTGTCATATCTATATTGATATGGTTGTTATCTGCCCGGTTCTTAGTTAGTTTTGTTTATCTGGATCAATAAGGGCTAGTTATAGTTGTATTGTGATACTTTATTATGTCTCTGTTACATGCTATACATAATGTATCAAGAAATACGATTCTTACATGCTTCCGCAACTTATTTTATGAGATTCTGATATTATAATGATGTTAACACACTGGGTGCACACGGGGTGTTACAATTTCCCTCACTATGTGTTAGTTGCATTTGATGTCTACCAATCTTTTTCCAAATGTAAAACATATATTGTGACAAAGATGGATTTTGTTCTCCAATTTGAATTGATTTTCAGGGTATAAAAAAATCATTGGATGATATAATCATTAAAATCAACTTTGGTTCAATTTGAGTTAATTTTATAATATTAAATACTTTTTTCATATTAAAATTTTATAACAACCCAAGAGCTTCATCATCATGTGTTACATGGCCCCTCTAAGCCAACATCACAGTAAGTCCTTAATACATGCAGATGGATTAGATGTCCATTGCTTGGATGAATAAGGAAAAGCAATAGAGACCCAAACACAATCTCCACACAAAATGTTGAACTTTTGGTGGTACCTTCACCCACCAAATATTCACAAAAATATCGCTTGAATCGCTATTAACAAGAGATCTATGCAAAGCCTCATGCAAAATGTACATTGTAGATGAAATGCACTGTTTCAATTTCTTATAATAATAATAATAATAATAATAATAATAATAATAAAAGAATCACCCCTCTATTTTTTAAAACACCCAACACCCCCCATCCCCCTCTCCTAATTCCCTTCGTTCAAGAACCCACCCCATCTCTCAAAGCCTCCCTCTTATATATATATATATATATATATATATATATATATATATATATATATATATATATATATAATAAAACAATCACCCCTCTATTTTTTAAAACATCCGAGACCCTCTTCCCCTCTCCTAATTCCCTTTTTTCAAGAACCCACCCCCATCTCTCAAACCCTCCCTCTTCTTCCCCATTTTTCATCTCTCAACCTTTCACTCATTTTCCTCCATTGTTCCAAAATTCATCAAGTTTATTGCATCCTTGTGGCACTCTCAAGCATGGGAAGGTGGTTCAAGTAAAAAGGAACACCACTCATTTCATTAAAATTTCTATTTGATCTCTATAAGGTAAATTTATAACCCATTAAGTTAGATGAGTATTTTATAGCATAGTTTAGTTATGCATTATGTGAGAAGGGTTACAAAAATAAGTATTAGAAATTATTGTGGTTTCCTTAAAACCTATGTATGTTAAATTTGGGAAATTTTCCTAATCTCCTGTTCTTTTTTATTTTAAATGCTTAGATTTTGTAGAAAATACGGTGTTTGATCCTCCCAATGGCATTGGAAGACATTGATTGCGTTCTTTTTGGTGTGAGTAGCTAATCTACTTATCGACATTTTAAAATTCTTTTAGGAGAAGCAAGTAAATTCCAAAAATATATTATTTTATGATCTTTGAAATTCCAGGAGTACTTGAGAATGAAGGAAAATATTTATTTTCGCTTGATTGAAATTTATTCTTTGAGATTTTCGATAAGGTATTTAAGAGTAGATATAGGATTTATTTATTTATTTATTGTGAATGAAGTCACTCTCGAGATGAATGTGTTTTGTTTGACTCCGGAGCTACACATTCCTTTATATCTCCCTTCTTTGCAAATGCTTTAGGGAGAGATCGATCACCTTTGGGTGAGCTTCTGATAGTGGCTACGCCAATGGGTCACTCTTCATTAGCAAATTCATTGTACAAATCTTGTGAGATTTTGTTAGACAGAAAACTGTTGATGGTAGATCTTATAGAGTTGGATATGGTAGACTTTAATGTCATCTTGGGTATGGATTGGTTGGCTTCTTGCCATGCTACTTCAGATTGCCACAATAAAGTGGTGAAGTTTGATATGTCGGGGGAACCAACCTTTGTGTTTTAGGGTGATCAAAGTTGGTCATCAATTAACTTGATTTCAATAGTAAAAGCTAAGAGGTTATGGAGGAAGGGATGTCAAGGGTACCTTGCAATGATAAAAGATGTCAGCGTGCTAGTTGGAGCAAGTCCCAGTGGTATGTGAATACCCTGATGTTTTCCCTGAACAATTACCTGGTATACCGCCAAATAGAGAGGTAGAGTTTGGCATTGATTTGCTTCCAGGAACTCAACTCATATCTATACCTCCATATCGGATGGCTCCAACTGAGCTTAAGGAGTTGAAGGAGCAATTGAGGGATCTTCTTGAAAAATGTTTCATTCATCCTAGTTGTTCCCCTTGAGGTGCACCAGTGTTGTTTGTCAAGAAGAAAAATGGTCCACTTCATTTATGCGTTGACTATCGACAATTAAACAAGGTGACATTGAAGAACAAATATCCTCTACCTCGCATTGATGACTTGTTTGATCAACTTCAAGGATCTCAATGTTTCTCAAAGATTGATTTGAGAGTTGGATACCACCAGTTGAAGATAAAGGTGGAGGACATTCCTAAGACAACTTTTTGTGCTCGATATGGACATTATGAGTTTTTGGTTTATGTCTTTTGGATTGACCAATGCCCCTGCATCTTTTATGGACTTGATGAATCGAGTCTTCAAGTCGTTCTTAGACCACTTTGTGATAGTTTTCATTGATGATTTTTGGTGTATTCTAAAAGTAAAGAGGAGCATGAGCAACACTTGAGGTTAGCCTTGCAAACCTTGAGGGAGCATAAGTTGTATGAAAAGTTATCTAAATGTGAATTCTTGTTGGATAGTGTGGCCTTTTTAGGTCATGTGGTATCTAAGGATGGGATAAGCGTAGATATGAAGAAAGTGGAAGCGATTCAGGGTTGGCCTAGGCCTACATCGGTTTTAGAAAATTGTAGTTTTCTTGGACTTGCAAGACACTACCGTAAGTTTATTGAGGATTTTTCCAAACTTGCAGCTTCTCTAACTAGATTAGCACAAAAGAAAGTTATGTTCCAACGAGATGGTGCATGTGAGTAAAGTTTCCAACAACTAAAGGATTGTTTGACATTTGCTCCTGTCTTAGCCTTATCTTCGAGTGGTGGTGGTTATGTGGTTTATTGTGATGCATCTAGAGTTAGACCAGGGAGTGTTTTGATGCAACATGGAAGAGTGATTGCTTATGGTTCTAAACAACTCAAGAGGCATGAGCAAAACAATCCTACACATGATCTGGAGATGGCAACAGTGATCTTTGCTCTTAAGATTTGGAGGCATTACCTATATGGTGAGACTTATGAGATCTACACTGTCATAAGAGTCTTAAGTACATATTTCAGTAGAAGGACTTGAATTTGACGAAAAGAAGGAGGATGAAGCTTTTAAAAGACTATGACTGCATGATCTTCTATTATCCAGGTAAAGCAAATGTAGTTGCTGATGCTTTAAGTAGAAAGACTATGGGTAGCCTGGCTCACATTGTTGAAGTTAGGAGACCTATAGTGAAAGAGTTCCAAGATCTTATAGCTAGTGGAGTAGAGTAAGGTTTGAGGTCACAGGCATCGAATAACTTCTAGCTCATGTTCATGATCATTGCACTATAGTGGATACCATTAAGGTCACTCAAGGTGAAAACCCTCATTTAAGGAAGATTATGGAGGAGACTCAAGTAGGAAAGGTTTAGTAGGAAAGGTTTCTGATTTTGTAGTTGATTCTGAAGGTGTGTTGCACTTTTGCACTCGCCTATGTGTTACTAATTCAGGAAGCTTGAGGAAGAAGAGATAATGACCCAAAGGTCTGGCGCGGCTGGCGCTAGATGTGGCGCGGTTAGCGCCAGGTTTTCTCAGAGGAAAATCAAGTCTGAGGTGTGGCGCAAGTAGCGCCGCGTTTGGCGCGATCAGCGCCAATGGTTCTGGAGGATGGCATACTGATGGTGGTGTTTATTGATGACATACTGATCTACTCCCGGACGGAGACGGAGCATGCTGAGCATCTTAGGATTGTTCTTCAGACATTGAGGAATGATAAGTTAAATGCCAAGTTGGCAAAGTGCGAGTTTTGGCTAACAAAGGTGAAATTCCTTGGCCATGTGATCTCTGCAGCTGGGGTGTTAGTTGATCCTAGTAAGATAGAGGCAGTGATGTCTTGGGAGAGACCCAAGGATATATCTGAGATCCGAAGTTTCCTTGGATTGGAAGGCTATTACCGGAGGTTCGTTCAGGGGTTTTCACAGTTGGTGATACCTTTGACTCTCCTCACTCGGAAGGGGGTTCCGTTTGTTTGGACCCATGAGTGTGAGCAGTGTTTCCAGGAGTTGAAGGAACGGTTGACTACAACTCCAGTGTTGACCCTTCCTGATCCTGAGGGAAGCTTTGAGGTGTACTGTGATGCCTCCAAGCGAAGACTTGGGTGTGTGCTGATGCAGGATAAGAAGGTTGTTTCCTATGCTTCCAAGCAACTGAAGCCTCATGAGGAGTCTTATCCTACCCATGATTTAGAGCTTGCAGCTGTGATGTTTGCTCTAAAGATTTGGAGGCACTATCTGTATGATGCTAAGTTGGTGGTGTTCAGTGACCACAAGAGTCTCAAATATCTCTTCGACCAAAAGGAGTTAAATATGAGACAGAGGTGGTGGATGTAGTTCCTCAAAGACTATGACTTTGAGTTGAGATACCATCCCAGCAAGGCGAATGTTGTTGCTGATGCCTTGAGCAGGAAGCATGTGAGTGCCGCCTGCATGATGATCTCTGACTGTGAGTTGATTGAGCAGTTCAGAGATATGCACCTGACTATGACCGAAGGTGCTAGTGGTCTTGAGTTGAGAAAGACCAAGATTGATAATGATCTGATTCGGAGGATCAGAGAAGCACAGAAGCAGGATGAGGCTGTGAGGGCCATGATTGGCCAGCAGGATATTTCCTGGGAGGACCACGACTTGGTGTTGTACCAAGATCGCATTGTGGTGCCTAAGGGCGAGTTGGTAGATGTCGTCCTATCTGAGGCACATAAGGGTCAGTTCAGTATTCATCTAGGTGCCACCAAGATGTATCAGGACCTGAAGAGAAATTTCTGGTGGCCAGGGATGAAGAGAGACATAGCTGAGCATGTGGCTAAGTGTTTGGTGTGTCAGAAGGTGAAGATTGAGCATCAGAGACCGTCAGGTCTGCTACAGCCCCTACAGATTCTTGAGTGGAAGTGGGACAACATTTCCATGGATTTTCTAGTGGGATTACCGAGGACTCGGAATGGAGGTGATTCCATCTGGGAGATTGTTGATAGGCTGACCAAATCTGCTCATTTCTTACCTGTGCGATCTGACTACATTGCAGAGAAGTTGGTCCAGCTGTATGTCAGGGAGATTGTGAGGCTGCATGGTGTCCCGGATAGTATTATCAGTGATAGAGATCCGAAGTTCACCTCTAGGTTCTGGGGTGCTCTTCAGGAAGCTTTTGGGACCCAGCTGAGGCTTAGTACAACCTACTATCCTCAGACAGATGGTCAGATAGAGAGGACCATCCAGATTCTGGAGGATATGTTGAGAGCTTGTGCCTTGGAGCAAGGTACTAGTTGGGATAGATACCTACCTCTAGTGGAGTTCTCTTATAATAACAGTTTTCATGCTAGTTTGGGCATGGCACCCTATGAGGCTTTGTATGGCTGGCGGTGCAGGACTCCAGTTTGTTGGACAGAGGTAGGGGAGAGACAGCTTCTTGGACCTGAGATGGTTCAAGAGACTTCTAAGCAGATTCGGATGATCAGAGGCAAGTTGATGAGAGCTCAGAGTTGACAAAAGAGCTATTATGATCATAAACACAGGCCGTTGTAGTTTGAGGAGGGCAATCATGTGTTTCTGAGGTTGTCTCCGGTCATAGGTGTAGGACGGGCTTTGGGTGTGAGGAAGCTGAGTCCTAGGTTCATTGGTCCCTATCAGATCCTTCAGAGAGTAGGACCAGTGGCTTATAGGCTAGCTTTACCTCCCCAGTTGTTAGGGATACATGATGTTTTCCACGTGTCCCAGTTGAGGAAGTATGTGGCAGATCCTTCACACGTGGTGGAGCCTGACATCGGTCAGATTAGAGAGAATCTGACTAGTCCTACACGACCCTTGCGGATTCTAGACAGAATAGAGAAAAAGATCCGGAGCAAGACCATTCCCATAGTCAAGGTACAATGGGAAGGGGGGACACCTGAGGAGGTGACTTGGGAGCGGGAGCAGGAGCTGTTGCAGCTATATCCCGAGTTGCTCGACAGGTATGGTTCTGTATTTTGTAGAAAAAATTCCTAAAAAGGGGGGTTGAATATAATGACCAGAGGTCTGGCGCGGTTGGCGCCAGATGTGGCGCGGTTAGCGCCAGGTTTTCTCAGAGAAAAACCAAGTCTGAGGTGTGGCGCGAGTAGCGCCGGGTTTGGCGCGATCAGCGCCAATGGTTCTGGAGGATGGCGCCGGTAGTGCCAAGGTGACGTGGGTAGCGCCATAAGTCCCCCAGAAAACCAGTTTTCTTTAGTTTTTGGCGCGAGTAGCGCCATATGTGGCGCGAGTGGCACCATGATTTCTGGAAGCTAGCACGGGTAGCGCCATTGGTGGCACGGCTAGCCCCAGAGGTGGCGCGATCAGTGCGGGACCTCTGACGGAGTAGGTATAAAAGGCAAATCGCGTTTTTCAGAAGAAGAAACCTTCTTTCTTCCTCCCCCAACGCCATTCTGCCATTTTTGAAGCTCCCAAGCTTCCTAAACCTTTGTTTGTTCACCAAATCACCTCCCTTAAACACCAATCTTGTTGGAAAACACTTGGAGAGCTTGAATCCTTCATCAATCTCCCCTTAGAAACCCCAAATCAAAGAAATCCCTTTCTCAAGGGAAGTTTATAGAACTCGAGTTCGGCAAGGAACGACGGCGATTCACGGACACCCGAGCTTGGGGGAGTCGTCCTTGGGCCTTCCTTGTCGTCATTGAGGTAAGAAACTTGAGATTCACCATTTAATTTGTGAGTTGGGGTTTTGGGTGAATAGTGACCCACTTGTGATAGAGCTAGTATTAGCCTTGGGTCCTTTAGAAATATGTGTTTAGAACGTTATTGTGGTGAAGGATTAGCTCTCAAATATTAGTTTGGTGAACTTTGGTTATGGGCTCTAAGTTATGCATGTGTGGCTTATGTGTTGAGTCACTTGATGATATTAAGAACATGCAAGAGCCTTGATTATGGTTTTGATGTGCTAGAGAGGCTTTTGGAACAGTGTCTTGTGTGTGAAAGGAACCGCTCAAGCCATATGTGTATTCTGAGTATTTTGGGCTTGTAAAGAGCTTTGAGCTCATTGTGTTTGGCTTGCATCGAGTCTATGGTGACTCAAATGCCTTGATTAAGCTGATATAGACCGTCGAGGGTCTATGAGATGGCTTGTGAGTGATGAGCCTTGGTAAACCTTAACTTAAAAGACTTAGAGGTTTGTGAAGGAAGGAAGTTCCTTTAGTTGTGACGGTTGAGAACCGTATGATATGTTTATGCCTGATATGGCTGTATTTGATGATTGATATGAGATTGTGTGCCTTGTATAGGGCTTGACACCGCGTGTGTTAGTGGCGTAGACCACAGAGCAGGGAGAGAACTGCAGAGCACGGCTTTGCCAGGTAAGTTCTTGGTCCCTTGGAGATGTTTCCCACTGCTGGTGCTCCACCATACTCCGAGGGAGTAATGGTTGCATTCATGATGCATGCATTGATGGTTGTTGTATTACTCATAATGATATGAATGCATGATTCTATGCTTGTATGTATGTATGGATACCTGTGTTAGATCTTCTGGCCAGTTAGATAGATATGGACCTCCCTAGGAGAAGAGCGCACCTCCTAGTTTGGTTTGCTCGTGGGTGATGATGATCCCAGGGTGATGATGATCCCTTAAAACCAAGAGATAGGTGGTCCCGTCGCGGTTGAAGCCTATTCTCAGAGGTGCCATATGCGTGCGTCCATGCGTAAAGGGTAGCTCCCGATGGGATGGCACGGGTGTGAGTTCCAGTCTCACACTGAGGTTTGATGCTAATGATGATACACCGTGGCGGCGTAGTTCTGCATTATACATTAGAGCTAGATGACTTGCTTGTATTGTTATGAGGGTCGGGAGGCCAGATTGATTGTGATGCCTGATGACGTGTGTCATGGAAAGTGAGCCAGGGTGGAGGAAATGCCTCCAAGGACCCTGAGCTTACTGAGATGTATATCTCACCCCGTGTGGGGTTTATGTTGTTTCAGGTGACTCTTCTGGCAGAGAGAAGCGGTCTCAGGGCGGGAGGCCCCAGTAGAGACAAGATCTGCTTGACCGTGTGACAGCAGGGAGAGCTGGGAGGCTCGATTTTGGTTCATGATGGTTTTGTACCCCTGTAGAGGGAAGATGTGTGTGTGTGCACACATGTATGCCTTGTCTATAGTATGCATACCCTCATGTGAGGAAGGATCTTTGAGATCAAAAGCACTCGGATGCTTATTCTTTTGTATAGACACTTCGAGTGTCAGATGATGTATATGTACATAACTAGTTTATGTTATGTAATGACGTTTCCTCCTGATTGTATGATTGTGATACTTGTTTATCTGCCTATGGTTATGTTTATGTGATTTTGGATCGGCAGGGGCTAGTGTTGCTGTGATGTTTAAGTTTTATGAGTTCCATACATAATGAAATCAAGAAATATGGTTTTCGATTATGCTTCCGCAAAAGTTTTAATTATGTTATTCTGCGCTAATCTGATAATAATAATGTTAATACACCAAGTGCACACGGGGTGTTACAATTATGAAGGAAGTTCATCATTCCTCTTACACCATTCATCTAGGTTCTACTAAAATGTATCAAGACTTGAAGGAGTTCTTTTGGTGGGAAGGGATGAAAAAGGATGTAGCTGAATTTGTATCTAAATGTCTAGTATGTCAGCAAGTTAAAACAGAGCATCAAAAGCCAACATGCTTATTTCAGAGAATTGATATACCCGAATGGAAATGGGAGAGGATTACTATAAAGGGTTATGACTCAGTTTGGGTGATTGTAGAGACTAAGTTAGCACACTTTTTCCTGTGAAAACTACCTAGGCAGCAATTCAATATGCCAAGCTTTATTTAGAGAGGATACTATCCTTGCATGGAGTGTCATTGTCTATAATATCAGATCGAGGTCCTCAGTTCACAACTTAGTTTTGGAGATCTTTCCAACAGGCCTTAGGGACTAGATTAGATTTGATTACTACTTTTCACCCTTAGAATGATGGTCAATCAAAAAGAACAATACAAATCTTAGAAGACATGTTGTGTGCTTGCATGTTTGATTTTGGAGGTAGTTGGGATCAATACTTGCCTTTGGCATAGTTTGCTTATAATAATAGTTATCAGTCTAGTATTCAAATGACATCATTTGAGGCCTTGTATGTAGATCACTGATTGGGTGGTTTGAAGTTGGAGAGCCTAGGTTGGTAGGCCCAGATCTAATTTAAGAAGTTGTTGAGAAGGTCAAGATAATTTGAGATCACTTGTTAATTGCTCAGAGTAGACAAAAGTCTTATTCAGATCATAGACGTCGACCTTTAGAGTTCAGTGTGGGAGAGCATGTATTTTTGTGTGTTTCCCTTGAAAGGTATCCTATGTTTTGGCCAGAAGGGTAAGCTTAGCCCCAAGTTTATTGGTCCTTTTGAGATTCTAGAGAGGATGGGGCAAATGACTTATCGTTTAGTCCTCCCATCAGATCTATCGAGTGTTCACCCGGTTTTCATGTGTCGATGCTTTGAAAGTATGTTCATGATTCCTATCACATTATTCAACTCCAGTCAGTGCAACTTGATGAGAATCTCAGTTATACAGAACAACCAGTGGCTATAGTGGACAAACGTCAAAAGCGTTTACATTCTAAGGATGTTGTGTCAGTGAAAGTGGCTTAGAGAGGACTAGCTAGAGAGGAGATGACTTGGGAGCCAGAAATTGTTATGCATGAGAAGTACCCTCACTTGTTTGAGACAAAAAGGTTAGTCATAGATCAAATTCGAGGAAGAATTTTTTCTTTATGGAGGGAAGAAAATGCACCATTTCAATTTCTTTCTTATATATATATGTATGTATGTGTGTGTGTGTGTGTGTGTGTATATATAAAATAACCCCCTCCATTTTTTAAAACACCCGAGACCCCCTCTTTCCCCCTCTCCTAATTCCCTTCTTTCAAGAATCCACCTTCATCTCTCAAATCCTCCCTTTTCTTCCCCATTTTTCATCTCTCAACCTTCCATTCATTTTGCTCTATTGTTCCAAAATTCATCAAGTTTATTATATCCTTGTGGCACTCTCAAGCACGAGAAGGTGGTTGAAGTAAAAAATTTCTATTTGATATCTTTAAGGTAAATTTATAACCTATTGTATTTTATAGCATAGTTTAGTTATAAAACTAAGTATTAGGAATTATTGTGGTTTCCTCAAAACTCCATGTATGTTAAATTTGGGAAATTTTCCTAATCTCTTGTTCTTTTTATGTTAAATGCTCAGATTCTGCGAAAAATACGGTGGTTGATCCTCCCAACATCATTGGAAGGCATTGATTGTGTTCTTTTTGGTGTAAGTAGCTAATCTACTTAGTTGCATTTTTAAATTCTTTTAGGAGAAGCAAGTAAACTCCAAAATACATTCTTTTGTGATCTTTGAAATTCTAGGAGTACTTGAGAATGAAGTAAAATGTTTATTTTTGCTTGATTGGAATTTATTCTTTGATATTTTTGAAAAGATATTTATTGTCGTTTGCTACAAAGAAGAGATAATGTAGCTTATGAGTCAAATAGTCATAGTATATATGTTTTCTGTTTGCTACAAGGAAGAGATAATGTAGCCTATGAGTCAAACACTCATAGTATATATATGTATTTTTTTTTTCTATTTGCTACAATGAAGAGAGAATGCAGCCTATAGGTTGAATGTCCATAGTTCCTAAAGATTCGTTTGCTGCAACGAAGAGATAATGCGGCCTAAGAGCTAAATGTCGTAGTTCTATAATTACTGTTCGCCACAACGAAGAGATAATGTGGTCTATGTGCACATAGTAGAATGAAAGTTTTTCCAAAGTTATTATTCTTGAATACAAGTTTATTTGTAATTCTAAAAGTTTTCAAGGGAGTATACAATAGTTTCTAAAAGTGAGTCGTATTTATTTTGCTTTTATTAAATGTCATTTAAATTCTTTTTGGGTGTAAAAACTCGTGCTATGTTTGTGCTCTCCTTCCTGTCCACTTTGTATTTTATGCTCTCACTAAGTTTTCGTGAATTATCCTTTTCTTTCATTTCTCTTTTCTCAGATATACAGGTAGTTGGGTAGCTGAGTTCTTGGGATTTGCTGACTTACCCAGGAATTTGTTTATCTTTTTGGTAGGTTTCCATTGCGTTTGATGGAGAGTATTTTTGTGTGACTCCAGTATAATGCAGCTATAGGGATAAGGGTAGGAATAGGTATAGAGAAAATCCCTTTATTTTGAAATGTAGATGATCCTATCTTATAGATATGCTTATGGTGTAATTATGATGTTTTGAGACACTTTGATGATTAGTATTTATGAATAACAACATTATTAGTTGATATTTTGGATGGTATGTCAAGGGACTATGTTGTGATCTGTGACCTTTCTGTGACCTTGATATCTAATTGTTTGATCTGGATACATGTAAATATAGATTTGTATGGATATATGATATTTTTCACAAGATATTCAATATGGGGTTTGCTTGTTTTTAGGAGAAACTCTGCCTGATTTTCAGTAGTGCCTTTTGGTTGATCTTTTAATTGTGATTTGGAGTGAGATACTCTTAGGCTAGCCAAACTAAGGAAATTATAGTCTGTGCGCCGATCATGCTCCAAGAGTGGATCATGACCAAATGTCCCACCTCTAGCCATCAAGTAATTAACTAGGGTTCCTCATTTTTATTTTCCAACTATATGCATGTCTTGCTTCCATAATGTTAATAATGATAGTATTAATAGATGCAAAATTAATTTGTAAATACCCAAAATACATTTTTATCAATGAAATTAAATTAAAATTGATAGATAAATATCATTTAAACGTGTTCATTTCTGTCATTTTACATTTATCATACCGAACACTTATAATTCAATAAATTAATTTAACAACTTTCAAGTACCCACTACTAGCTTTTAGTTATTAGCTAGTTGAATTCTAGCTAATGTTTCAGTTTTCATCTAATTTTCTAACTAATTTTGTCAGAAATAGCCAATATGTAAAACTTTTACATTCACACTAGTGCGTGTAAATTAAACTCTCAACATTTATAAGTTTAGTTACCTACCTAGAATTATAGGATTTTCGGTTTCGTCTCTATTTTTTTGTTGCAGGTAATGGGGACTAGTTTTCTAGTACCCAAAACTGATGGAGGAGCGCAACAGAAGGCCACTGACAAAGTATATGAGAAACTGAATGTTCTTGAAGATGGAAAGAAGACCTATCTGGCAAAAGGCAATGCTAGTGTTGAAAACAACTTTGGAATCCTGGACATAGTGTTTTGTGCGTTATTTGGTGCTTACAAGGTTCATGAAGAAGTTCTTGGCATGAAGTTCATAGTGCCAGAAAAGTTTCCTGTGTTATTTTCTTGGTTGGTGGTTACTCTTAAGGTCGAAGCAGTGGAAAAGGTAGCTTTTCCATACGAAGAAACAGTGAAAATTCTTCAGTTTTATAGGCAGTCTGCAATGAAATTTTCTGCCACAGTTTGATATATACTTCCTTACTTCAATGTATTGTCCATAGTTTGCTTCTTCTGCAAGCCTTTAGTCTATTTATCTTTGGATAACAGGATGAGTAACTTCTGCACGTAAAACATGCACTGTTAGAAGGTGGTTTGTGCCTTGTTGTTTGAATTGATATTTTGAGTAAAAGAAAGTCTTTAATGTATCGTTCAATAACAAGATAAGTAACACTTGAATGTAAAGAGATTATACATATAGAGACTTTTATATATAAAACACTCTATCAACACTTTCTAATTGTAATATGAACAGGTTTTATCTAAAGATCGACATGAGTAAATTGGTAACGTATCGATTTTGTTTTTTTGGACCAGTTGAAACTTTACTGCTACTTTAATTTTAATGTTTCATTAAGTACAAGGAGCAATATATGAATTTTCTTTAATTCTCTACATGTTCAATGAACAAAGAAGACATAGTGATAAAGTAATTCTATTGTATCTATGATTGATTGAAAGATCGCTTGTTTCAAGTTCTTGGTGCTCAAATTATAAAAGGATGGTTCTGTGACTTCACGCTGTTATATTACCCAGCATAGTGAAAAAGTAATTCTTTTGCATCTGTGATTAATCTCTTTTAAGTTTTAACTAATGGAGTATCTGGACCAAGCCGTGATCAGAATTTTGTGGTTCATAACACTTCAATTATAGTAAACCTTTCTTAATTTCAGTTGTCTATAATGATCTCATAGTCAGATCGTAATAACTAAACTATTGATAACATAATTCTTATGTAACTTCTAGTAGTATAATTTGATCCTTCCTCAAATTTATAATTTAACCATGTAGTTATAAACAGGGCAAACTACCATTATATGCTGCAAAAAGCACATTAGCACTTAGCAGCACCAAGATTTGAACAAGAACAGTCAATCAAAATCATAATTGGCGTAAAACATATGGAGTAACAAACATGCAAATACAAATGCTATATATGGAGATATAAGGTTGGTTGGATGGTTGGAAAAAAAGTTTGAAGAGGGAAAGGAGGGAGAGATCGTGAGTTCGAATCCTTCCACTAATAAAAATAGTAATATTTAACGACTAACTTTGGTCAATAAAAAAAAAAAAATACAAATGCCATATGCCAAATTAGTGGGAATCACACGCATATAGGACAGCAGCTGTTCATTGGCTTTGAGTTATGCTTTGGTGGCAATCATGTATCATCAAGAGAATAGATTGTAAAGTTCTCTATCTTTGTAATTGTCCTGTTTTCGGTCTGAATTAGCACAAATTGCGCTTAATTTTAAGTCTTTAATAAAATTTATTGGCCTATAAAAAAGGGTGGGATGGGAAAGAAGCTATTTTTATCAGATTTCTAAAGTTAGTAAATACTAGAATATGGTTGTCATATTGTCAAGCAACTCCTAGATGGACCAGCGGTAACTAAGGTCACTCAACCTATAATATCGATCAGTACAATTACACGGTACCGGAGCCTATGTTAATGAAGAGCTGAATAATTGGTGTCACAATTACACCACCCACACAAAAAAAAGAAAGAAAGAAAGAAGAGAAAGGTCATGGATTCGATCTCTCTAACTAATAAAATTAACAAATTAATAATTAATATTTATAAATAAAAAATATTAATACAATCTGCCATAATTTATAATATGATTCAAAAAATGCCATATCTGCTGGCAGTAAAATTACATGTTTATCAATAGAATGTTATATCAGTTAAAAATCAGATCATATAAGCTGATCAAAATTTCAACAAGGACTCATAATTTTAACAGTTTAAATTTTGAAAAATCAGATAAAAATTAACTTGGAATCAAGCACAAATCCAGACACTCATTCTGTAACTGTAACATTCTGTCATTGACTCATTGATATTGATATATAAACAACCTGATCAATTCATAATAACCATTAACAGTTCAAAACATGAAAATTATATCAAAATAAAATCTGTCCTAAGCCCTCTTTCGTGCAAAACCTTTTTCTAATTGACGATTCCCACATACAAGAATAGTTTTTCCGTAAGCCATTTTTCGCCCCATGTCAAGACAAGACATCAAGACCCCCTTAGTGCATATTTTTAGAAATATAGAGGACCAAAATTCCAATAAAATTTTTAAAGATACCAAAATTGCTCATTCACAAAATTTTAGTGATCAATAGATTTAACGCTATTCTTACCAAAATCTAGAAATTCCACATAGGATGACGGGTGGGTTCCAAACTTTGCACGTCGGATGAAGGATCACCTTTGTCTAGGAGAGGGACCTGCAAAACAAAGGAAGACACTCCGACGCTCAAGTAAGTAGTATATTAATCTAAGAGAGTGTTTAAGGTTTTCGAGGATGTTTCGGATTGAGAATGGGTGATGATATTCCATATATTTTGAGATGATCAAGAGATGATCTTAGCCTTTAGTAAATGTTTAGAGAGAGCCTATATTTATAACATTGAGTATGGGCCTTGGGCCTTTGTTTATTAGATAATTTGTTGATAAGATAACGGATAATAGCATGTAGTTATATTTGAGTTAGAGATAATGTGTACCTTATAGATATGTTGTTATTTGTAGATAAATAAAAGTTTGTAGATAACCGGAGATATATTATGAGATAAAGTGGTTGCACCAATTCAAGTATTTATAATAGTTAAGCTGTCGCGGTCCATGATCTTCTGGAAGCTGAGAGAGTGGACGTCCGCACTCTTGTAGCAACGATGATTCGGAGGGTGGACGAGTTGTACTAGTCATGTCTGGGTTGACATTTAAGGCAAAATGTACACGGTTACTGTAGCGGGATTGACACGGAGGATGGACACATGTACAATGACCACACAGTAATGATCACGTGTATTTTACCAATTTGTATAGTACATAAGCCCCCCTAGCCTTTGAGCCAATTTATAGGCAAAAGAGGATGAGTAAGTGCTGATGATGAATGTCCAATGTTAAGGTTGATGATCTTTGACAAGTAAAATATAATGTTGAGATCAAGAAGCCCTTGAGGGTGGACAAGGGATGTCCAATGTCAATGCTGATAATTTTGTAAAAAATAATTGTGGAGCTTGTCAAGCCTGTTAATGTAGGCTTTATTGTCCGGGTTGTCGTTGTTGAAGTGTCCAAAATAAATGTATCTATCGTGTTGATAAGGTCAAATGTGTCAGGCCAATGAAGCGTCGAGGTTGGGCACTTCTGCCAAAATCTGACCGTTGGGTGTGAGCCTTGAAAGCACGCGTGATGCTTTGTTGTTTCCCAGGTGCGTGAAGCACACTCGCCGTACTCGTGCTTACGTGTTCCTTAAGGAGTGGACACATAATGAAGTAGTGCGGTAGTGGGTGAGTGGGCATTGATTGTGGCGCAGACTGCAAAGGGACGTTTCAAATCCGCGTGTAATCGCTCATTAGTCACGTCCATTTAAATGGACAAGACGTTTGACACTTTTCTCTCACCTCCATTTCTGCCTTCCTTCTTCCTTGCTTTCTCGAAACTTCTCCTTGCTTCCTCAATATTCTCCTTGCTTAAACCTTCTCTCTGCTCAAGGCATCCCTTTCTTCTGAAAAATGTCCGAATCACCCATTTTCGATTTTGCTTTGGGCATGGGAGGCAGTGATTTGGGAAAGTCAGTGAAGCAATGCGTTATGCGCGATGTGATCTCCATTGGCGACTCCTCTGAAGAGGACACCCATGGTGGAACCTCTGACGGGTTTTTCTCTTCTAGGAGGAGGGCGAGTTCCCGTCGGGTTGGTGAGGGTACTTCTCGCCCTTGTCAGCAGACAAGGTCGTCCATCGTCCCTTGGGCAGGTGAGCCTTTGCCACTCACCATTCTTCCCCCTCCATATGTTTTCGGGGGATCGAGGCCTAGTGGTGTTAGGAGTGCGAGGGCTTCTCCTAGCGTGCGTCGCAGTCGTAGCACTGGGTTGCCAACCGCTGCTCCCGTTGTGTCCAGTTTCGAGTGGGTGAGGGAAGATGTTCCACAGAAACTGTCGACCCCCATGAGGGAGATAAAAGTGCAGAAACTCGTCTTCAATATCTGTTGGAGTAGGTGGAAATCATCTCACCAGATCTACATGGAGATCATCTCACCAAAGTCGTGCAGAGATCCTCTCACCATAGCTGCGTGGAGATTGTCTCACTAGAGCCGCATGGAGATCGTCTCACCAGAGTCGTGTGGAGATTGTCTCACCAGAGCTGCGTGGAGATCGTCTCACCAGAGCCGCATGGAGATTGTCTCACCAGAGCCACGTAGGCATAAGTGTAGATTAGTGATCGAGCTATTGTATACCAAAAGTGATGGTAGTTGGTCATACTCAAGGTAGAGTTTTGCTGAAGGAGAAGATGGTGATGGGGCCAATGTGTAGGCTGCCATTTTTATGTTTCTTTTGTTTTGTTTTTGTTTTGGGGCCGTGAAGGCCATGTAAATGCTGTATTGACAATTTCAACTTAATGAAATTTCCTTTTTCTTCAATTCTTCTGTGTCTTTACTTTTTCTGCTATCTTTTATTTTGCAAATGCTTGTGTGAATGAATATAAGCCGCTTGACTTGTGTTGTTCATCATAAATGTTGAGACTCTATTATTGGTAGGGTCCTGTTTTGTTTGCTGAGAGTTAGAAGCAAATGAATTAAGAATGCAACTTGGGTTTGTAGTGTCAAGTGTGATAATTGAACTGATGTTGGTCTTCTACTTTTGCAAAAGACTAAGTGTGTAGCCTTGCTTGTCGAGATCCCAAATGAACATGCACACCAAGAGCTTGTCCTGGGTTTGATTTGTCAAGGGTGGACCTTTGGAAAATTATCTTGGACTCCTGTTTTTGCTAGTGTCTAAGTCGATAGCACTGCTTGTCTAGGTTCCAAGTGAATGAAAATACCAGGAGAGTTTTCTTGGGTTTGAAATGTCAAGGGTTGTCAAAACAAGTAACTCTACAGCCCGGTATGTCGGGGTTCAATAGACGTAAGAATACCAAGAGAGTTTTCTTGGATTTAGTAGGCCAAGAGTAGACCCTAGACTTTAGTATATCAAAAATAGATCCTGGGTTTTATGTTCTTGAGAGCGCATAATCCTGCAAGGATGTAATGTAGAAATAATAACATCTATCGAGGATAGACATAATTGTACCTTATATTTGTCAAGTCTGATACTAGTGGAGTTTTTCCATGCTGGGTTTGATTGAGATTCACCAAGGTATGATCTTAAGTTTGTGAATCTTCAAGTTACCAAAAGTTGGTCTTGGGTTTAGCAAGTTGAGGAGCTACCAGGGATGCATCCGTCCTGGATTTTGGAACTGGAGGTCGACCAAGACTTGGGTTTATAAACCTTGATGGTCTACCAGAGTTTGGATTTATGAACCTGTAGGTTACCAAGAGTTGGTCTTGGGTTTTGTTAAAGGTCCTCCTAGGGAGCTACCGAAGGTCGACCCTAGGATAAAAAACCTGTAAAATACCAGGAGTTGATCCTGAGTTTTGTTGAAGGTCCTCCTAGGGTGCTACCGAAGGCCGGCCCTAGGATAAAGAACATGTAAAGTACCAGGAGTTGGTCCTGGGTTTCGTTGAAGGTCCTCCTAGGGTGTTACTGAAGGTCGGCCCTAGGATAAAGAACTTGTAAAGTACCAGGAGCTGGTCCTGGGTTTTGTTGAAGGTCCCCCTAGGGTGCTAACGAAGGTCGGCCCTAGGATAAAGAACCTATAATTGACTAAGGGGCTGCCTTGGATTTTGCTGGAGGTCCACATAAATTGCTATCAAAGGCAAGCTTTAGGATTTTAAGAACCTTTGGAGAGTACCAGGAGCTGGTCCTCGATTTTGTCAAGGTTCACCGAATAAATGGATTTTGAGAACCTGTCATCGACCAAGGGGCTGCCTTGGATTTTGCTGGAGGTATACCTAGGGAACTTTAGGGTTTTGCGAACCTTTGGAGATTACCAGGAATTGGTCCTAGGTTTTGTCAAGGTTCACTAGGGAAATGGATATTAAGAACCTGTAATTGACCAAGGGGCTGCCTTGGATTTTGCTGGAGGTCCACTTAGGGGAGCCCTAGGGTTTCGCAAACCTTTGGGGATTACCAGGGCGTCCGCCCTGGATTGAGTAAGGTTCACCAAGGATAAACCTTGGCGAGTAATACCAGGACATGATCCTGGGTTTTTGTCGAGGCTGGACATGGGATAACGTTTAGGCTGTGGTTCTTGAAATGAATTATGTTCCTGCAAGGTCTACATAAGAAAAATAAAAGAGAGATACGTTTTATTAATGTTGCAATCAATGTACATATTCTCTTTGTTATTCCTCGAATGGGCCTCATTAAAACCTCTCAAGCCAAAACCCACTGGGAAAAAGACTTGAGTAGGAAAAATAGTACACCACCCGGCCTTCAATTTTCCAGTTGTAATAGAACTTCAAGTAGGTAGCATTCCAAGTTCTTGGAACTTCTTTACCACTTAGTTTCTATACATTGTCCAGGTTGGTGACAATCCTGAACGGGCCTTCCCAGTTAGGTCCAAGCTTGCCTGCGCGAGGATCTTTCCTGGCTTCACCTTGGACATGTAACACCCCAAAATTTTGGAAATCACAGTTAATTACTAGAAGAAAATGTTAATAAGAGGCAGTAAAGAAATTTAGGGCAAAATGACAAAAACGCCCCTAGACAATTTCAGAAATGACGCCTATGTCCCCAGGGTAAAAATGACAATTTTGCCACTGGACAATTTTAAAAATGACCAATGTATCCCTAGATATTTTGGTAAGATATTTACTATGAGAAATTACGAAAATATCCCTGGACAATTTCAAAAATGACAGTTAGGTCCCTGAGGCAATAAATGACCAAAATACCCTTAGGTCAAAAATGACCAAAATAACTTCAAAAATTTGTGGGAATCTGACTATAGGATAAAATACTTTTAGATAACCAAGTATCAGCGAGGTGGAAGGCAGAAAACCCTAAAATAGAATTTTTACAGATTTTGGAAGATAGGTTGAAAATAGCTTAATCTAGACAACCTCAGGTATCAGAAAAGTATAAGAAAAATGATAAACATAATCTATGAAACTTTCTCTAAATTATGGGATGAATAGGTTGTTTAAATAAGTTAGTTTAGTAATTTTAATAATAATTAGAGTCAATATGGACCAATAAGAAAATAAAATTCTTTATTACATACAATAAGAGAAATTAGAAAATCTAGACTAAATCTTGACCATATGATGCAAGATCAATGGAGAAAAACTTTAAGAAGCTTCAAGATTGGCCACATGAAAGGTTAAGAAGCTTGAAAATTTCTATTGGTCCAAGTGGAAAGCTAGTCATAAATGACTTAAGAGATATTTGAAGCAAATTTTATTTTGTCTCATTTAGCCAAATATGTGGGGACTAAGTGGGGCTGAGCTTTTCCACGGATCACATACCCATTTCAGCCATCATTTTCACCTAAAAATAAAAAGCTAAGCAAAGGTTAAACACAAAGGGAGAGCACGTGGAAAAACTAGGAAGCTTGAAAGGCAAGTGCTGAAATTTTAATCAAGACAAGCCAAGGTATGGGGAGTATTTTAATAAGCATGAA
>PYAF01003073.1:486962-501615 GCA_007407185.1 Glycine tomentella
TTTTTTTTTTTTTTTTGCAAGTTAATAACTGATAAAGACATTTAAGTCAGGGGGAGTAAACTTAAATGAATGTAAAATGATCAATGTTTATGCAAGCATATCTTGTTCTTGGCAAAGAAGCTGATTTGTTTTCAGGATAACAAAGTTCAAGACTTTTATCTTTCATCCCTCAAAGCACTTTAAAAATTAAACACATGTTCAATCAATATTTGGCATGTTCAAAGCCAAAAAGGGGGAGATTGTTGGATATAGGGGGAGCAACAAGAAGATGAAGATTGTGATTTAGAAGAAAGTTTTGAGCTTTTCACATGCCTTAAAGATTGTAATTTAAATGGTGTATGAGAGGCCAAACTTTTGATCCTTGCATTGCATGCACATATTCATGTTTTTAAAAGGAATTAAATGGGTAATGTTTTTGAAAAAATGTAATCCTACTGCTTTAATCGATTACACATCCGTTTAATCGATTACATAACTTTTGTAATCGATTACATAGTAAAAACAAAAAGCATGTCTCACTGCTTTAATCGATTACCATAAATTGTAATCGATTACACAAGCTTGCTTCATAAATAAACTCCACTACTTTAATCGATTACAGCTCGGGTTAATCAATTATTCTGTTCGTTGTAAAACCCAGGATGAAGCTTTGAACACTTTAATCGATTAACTGACAATTTAATCGATTACATAAGTCATTTTAATCGATTATTTGGCGCGTTGTAATCGATTACAGTCTGTTACAAAAAGCTGTTATAAATAGGATAAAGGCTTGTCTAAAAAACTAACTTGAATACTTCAAATTTTCTGAATATACACAAGCCTTCTCAAAGTTAGAAAGTGATTTTCTGGGTTAACTAAGTTCTTGTCCCATTCTTTAATCTTCATAGGTATTGAATGATTTCTTGGGCAAGAGTTTTCAAAGAAGTTTTGGAGAGCATGTTCTGAAATTCTTTTCTGCAATTTAACTCTGATTGGTAAACCACATGCATTCATATTCATTGGATCATCAGGTTGTTTCTCTCCATTATCTCTGGTTGTAAATTCGTTTTTGTAATTTTTGTTATTTGATGCTATTGTAAAGAGGTCTTTGAAGCTTTTGCTAGAGTAGTGTTCTCTAGGGAAGAACATAGTAGTGTTCTCTGGTTCTTGATCACTAGGAGTCTAATAGGATTTTAGATTTCTATTATTTATCTAGGGTTGATAAAGAGTGTTTGGTATAAATCTTGTAAGAACTGAAATTTATAATAGTGGAACTCTAATCTAGTGTTGATTAGAAGAAACTGGATGTAGCTTCTCTTGAGAAGTGAACCAATATAGATTCTTGTGTTGTTTTTATTCCTTTATCTCTATTAGTTATATTGTTCATTTGTTCTTGGAATTATTATCATTACTCAACAAGTCTTGTTTTGAGCAATTGATTTCTTGAGCTGAGTGATTTGATTGATTAGAAGCATTCTTGGTTTAAAAGTGATTAAGATCCTTTGACTCTGATTTTATAAATAAATTTTAAAATTCCAAGTTTAAACCAATTCACTCCCCTGTTGGTTATTGTGGGTATTCCTATTGTTTTCAATTCCTTCAAGGAAGAAGTATAATAATAGTGACATATGTCGAGAGTAGACATAGTTGTACCTATTGTTTGTCGAGGTTGGTACCAGTGGATTTGTCCATGTTGGGTTTTGTTGAGATTCGCCAGAGTATGATCTTGAATGCGTGAATCTGCAAGCTGCCAAGGTTTAACCTTGGATCCTATATTCATTGGGAATTTAGGAGTGACGCATCCACCCTGGATTTTTAGAGGTCGACCAAAACTTTAGGATTTATGAACCTTGATGGTTTACCGTAGCTTGGGTTTATCAACCTGTAAATAGTGAGGGTCGACCAAAGCTTTAGAATTACGAACCCTGACTATTCTACATAGTTTGGATTTATGAGCTGGTAATTTACAAAGATCTTGTCTTGGGTCTTGTAAGTTTGACCAAAGCTTTAGTTTTACGAACCAAGATGGTTCTACGTAGTTTGGATTTATTAACCTGAACTTAGATAGGCCAACCAAAACTTTAGGATTTACAAACCTTGATGGTTGACTGTAGTTTGGATTTACAATACATGTTAATTATCAAAAGTTGACCAAAACTTTAGCTTTACGAACCTTGACAGCTCAACGTAGTTTGGATTTACAAACCATAAGTGAAGAAGGTTGACCAAAGCTTTATACTTATGAAACCTGACGGTTCGGCGTAGTTTGGATTTACAAACCGTAATGAAGGTCGACCAAAGATTTAGACTTATGAACTCTGATGGTTCGGCGTAGTTTGGAATTACAAACAATAATGAAGGTCGACCAAAGCTTTAGACTTACGAACTTTGATGCTTCCGTGTAGTTTGGAATTACAAACTGTAATGAAGGTCGACCAAAGTTTTAGACTTACGAACCTTGACAGTTCGGCGTAGTTTGGATTTACAAACCGCAATGAAGGTTGACCAAAGCTTTAGACTTTCAAACCTTGACGGTTCCGCATAGTTTGGAATTACAAACCGTAATAAAGGTCGATCAAAGCTTTAGACTTACGAACCTTGACAGTTCGACGTAGTTTGGAATTATAGACCATAATAAAGGTAGACCAAAGCTTTAGACTTACGAACCTTGACGGTTCTGCGTAGTTTGGTTTTACAAATCGTAATAAAGGTCAACCAAAGCTTTAGACTTATGAAACTTGACGATTCAGCGTAGTTTGGAATTACAAACCGAAATAAAGGTCGACCAAAGCTTTAGACTTACAAACCTTGATGGTTTCGCGTAGTTTGGTTTTACAAACCTTTGGATGATACCAGGATGCGTCCTCCCTGGATTAAATAAAGGTCACCAAATATTAACTTTGGAAAATCACACCAGGACATGATCTCGGGTTTATGTCAAGGTTGGACCTGGGATAATATTCAGGCGATATTTCTTGAAGAGAAATTATGTTCCTGCAAGGTGGACATAAGTACATATATAAAAGATAGAAAATATGCTTTATTACTATTGTAGTCAATATACATATCTCCTTCATTATTCTTCGGATGAGCCTCATTAAAACCTCTCAAGCCAAAAACCCAGTGGGAAAAAAGGGCTTGGGTAGGAAAAAGAGTACACCATCCGACCTTCATTTCTTCAACTATAGTTGAACTTCAAGTGGGTAGCATTCCAAGTTCTTGGAACATCTTTACCACTTAGTTCTTGTAATCTGTAGGCGTCACTGTCCAAGTTGGTAATAATTCTGAACGAGCCTTCCCAGTTTGGTCCAAGTTTGCCTACGTGAGATTCCTTTTTGGCTTCTCCTCGGACACACAGACTAGATCACCTGGTTGAAAGGTTTACGATTGAACCTTGGCGTTATATCTTCGTGCCATTTGGCGAGTTTAGTTCGTAAGGCTCAAAGGATGACTCGGTTGGCAGCTTCTGCTTGTCCATTTGTCTGTGGATGTTCGACAGAAGTGACTAAGTGTTTGATTCCTAGTTGTGTGAGGAACTCTTCATAGGTCTGTGCTTTGGATTGTGTTCCGTTGTCAGTAACGATAGCATAAGGAAGACCGTACCTGCATATAAGGTGTTTCCAAGTAAAGGTTTCAATCTCTCTAACAGTAATCTCTCGTAATGGGTTTGCTTCAATCCACTTGATAAAGTAGTCGATAGCCACTAGTAGGAACTTAACCATTCCCAGAGCTCTAGGGAATGGCCCCAAAATCTCCATCCCCCACATTGCAAAGGGCCTGGGGAAGTGATGGTGTGAAGGTTGTCAGGGGGAGTCCGTGGGACGTCTGCAAACTCCTGACACCTTTTACACTTCCAGGTAAACTCGAAAGCATTAGTCCTGAGTGTTGGCCAATAGTATCCTACCAAGACTATTTTGGTTGCGCGAGACATATTCTGCCTGTTGATTGTCCAGGCACTTAAGTAAAGGTGCAATCAACCCTCTTTTAAACAGTCCACCATCAAGGATGATGTAATAGCTGGCTTTCCTTTTCAATCGTCAGGCTTCATTCTCATCTGTCGGCAGTGTCCCCTTAGCAAAAAAGTTCTTGTAAGGGGTCATCCAGTTCTGTTGTTTCACATTAATTACCATTACCTCTTGGGTGTCAATGGTAGGTTTCTTGAGTGTGTCCTGGATGATGATTTTGAAATGTCTATACTTCTTGATACTTGCCATCTTAGATAGCAAGTATGCCCTAGTATTACTCTCTCGCAGTATATGGTACATTTCAAAACACTCGAAACCTTCGATAAGTGTCTTGACCAAATGATAATATTGGAGGAGTATGGCTTCTTTAGTTTGAAACTTATTGGCGAGCTGTCCCTGAATAAGTTGTAAGTCAGAATGACACCTTATATATTTAGCTCCGACTTCCTTCGTGAGTCTAAGTCCTGCAATTAGTGCCTCATACTCAGCTTGATTGTTGGGGGCTTTGAAACCAAACTTGAGAGCTTGTTCCAGCATGATGTTGCCAGGACCCTCAAGAATAATTCTTGCCCCGCTTCCTCGTATGTTGGATGCTCCGTCCACATAGAGATTTCACCAATCAGGGATAGATTTATCGTCCCCTACTAGGAAGTCTGCCATGAACTGTGTCTTCATGGGGCCACGTGGTTCATATCGTATGTCAAATTCTGACAACTCCACCGACCATGCAACCATCCTGCCTGCCAACTCTGATTTCCGCAATACCTACTTAATGGGATAATTAGTTTTTACTATTACCTGGTGACTTTGGAAGTAAGGTAAGAGACGTCTAACCGAGGTGACAAGTGCTAAGGCAATGTTCTCAATCATTTGATATCTCTTCTCAGCATCATGCAACATACGGCTAGTAAAATAGATAGGGAGCTGATGTTTCCCTTCTTCATGGACAAGTGCTAAACTGACAGCTTCATCTGCAACAGAAAGATACAAAAGCAAAGGTGCTTCTGGTCTAGGTCGACTCAAGACTAGTGGTGTAGCAATAGTCTTCTTAAATGCTTCAAAGGCCTGCTCACAAGCTTCATTCCAAAGGAATGGTTCAGTCTTATTGAGTAACCCGTAAAAGGGCTTTGCCTTTTGGACAAGCTTCGAGAGGAATCGTGATAGAGCCACCAGTCTTCCATTCAGTCTTTGAACTTCATTGACATTTGTCGGGCTATGCATCCACAAGATAGCCTAACATTTGTCTGGGTTGGCTTCAATTCCTCGATGTGTGATCATGAATCCAAAGAACTTTCCACCCCCTACCTCGAATGTGCACTTCTCGGGGTTAAGTTGCATATTATATTTTTGCACTTCTCCAAATACCTCCTCCAAATCTACCGCATGCTGATCTACACTTTGTGACTTGACAACTATAACATCCTCAAAATTATATATATTTTTAAGTTATATTCATAATTAAATTATGAAGATATAATAATAATTGATTATAAACATATAAAAAAAATTATGTGAACATACATAAGTATTGTAAAATCTTTAAAATTTTATTTTTAGCTATAATTGAATATGAGAATTCATGTACCTATAGTCCAAGATTTCTGCATAGGCATATGAAAGAGAAGTCAATAGGAAGTCAATGCAAAAGGAATAATACAATAAATTGAAACAAGCGTACAGGAGCTATTTTTAGCAAAGGTAGCAAAACATTAAATGAAGAATCTTGCTTTATTTGGTTTCAGTCATGTGGATATAGGCAACTGAAGTTCAAACATTAATTTTTAACCTTCCATGTACCCTTAGTTATTTATTACTAGCATCCTTGCATATGCTTAGTCATCTGTATTTAATATATAAAATTAAAATATCTTCTAAGGTAATGATTACTTAGTTAAAACATAACTAAACTAACTTCTAATATCAGTTTTAATCCAACCAAAACCTTTAAATCCGAACTAGTTAGAGTAGTATAAATAGTCTAGGAATTCAAACTTTCTGCACAAAAACTCTCAGCCTTCACTCTTTACGTTAAGTTCTTTATTTTCTACCACCTTTGTATACTTCCATTTCTTCTTTCCTTCACGTAAAAACTTTCTACCTTGAAGTTACCCAGAAATCCTCTACTCAGTTCATCAGCCTTACTTGAGGTAGGTTAGGCTTCAATCCTTAGTTAGGAATTCATTTGGACTAATTTACATGCTTAAATATATAGAATTATGGCTCTTATTTAGGCTAGAATTTCATTTAATGATGTGAAAATGTTAATTTAAACCATAGGATAGATGATGATTTATAGGCTAAAGTATTAGTAATGTTTGGAAGTATATTTGATGATTTTTGGTGATGATTTTGATGATATTCGGACTGTTTTTTTATTATTTTGAATTGCAACCCGGCCACACCCCGGCATCCTAGCCATAGCACCCCGACATCCCAGCCATAACACCCCGACATCCTAGCCACAACACCCTGGCATCCTAGCCACAGCACCCCGACATCCTAGCTACAACCAACCCGGCCATCCCGAAAAAAAAAAACCCTGAAAGATATAATATCACTACTAGAAAAACCGCTTTTCACATCGGTTATTTTGGACATTTAACATCGGTTTTCAACCAACGTTGAAATCAGCGACGTTGAAAGTATCAACGTTAACATCGGTTTTTGAAAACTGATGTTAACATAAGTATACAACATCGATTTTCTTAAAAAATTGATGTTAAATAATAAGAAATTAACAAAAAAAAATGATGTAAACTATGCAAATTCAACATCGATTTTTTGTAAGAACCGATGTTAAATTTACAAAACAACATTGGTTTTTCGTAATAAACGATGTTAAATTTACATAACAACATCGATTTTTTCAAAAACCGATGTTGAATTTCAATATTAACATAAGTTTTTATAAAAACCGATGTTGTTGTTAGTAAATTATGCAAATTCAACATCGGTTTTATGTAAAAAAACCAATGTTGTTGTTACTAAATTGACATCGGTTCTTCCAAAACCAATGTAAAAAGTTCCTTTTCTACATCGATTTTTCCTAAAACTGATGTTGTATATTCACTTTTTGCATTATTTATTAAATAACTGATGTAGAATGTCATTTTTTTTAAAAAAATGACCTATTATCTTTATTACTCCCAGTTTGATACTCTATCCCCATAATCCCAATGCATACATATGTGTGGAAGATGAGAACATAAACACATACAAGTATAAATATAACTTCAATATCTGAAATTAAAAGATACATGTAATTAATGAAATACTCATTCATAAATCCAAAACAATAGCAAACTCATCCATTCAATTAAATAACACCAAGTGTCATACCACATCAATAACAATAACAAGATCATTCCAGTACTTTTCAAAATATAAAATAGGAAATAAATAAACTAACTTTTTCCATTATCCACTTGACAAATCCCCCAAATAAGCTACGACAAGCACTACCTGACAATTTTCACAAGTGTTACCAACGTGTTATTAAAATTCAAAGTGTCCAAATATTTTTTAGGAATAATGATATACAAATATTTTATTTAATTGGGGTCTGGCTTAGATCTTAATTGGGGTCTACTGTAAACTTTTTTAGATGAAACACATATTTTATTTAAAATATCACACAAATATTTGTTTTAGGTGATCATGGGCTAGCAAGTGGAAAAAAGGATAAAAAGAACATTTGGAATGGCAATTCTTGATGCTTGTTTGGTATAAGAAAAATGTAGGAATGCTCAAAGTGAAAGATGTACTATCAATTTGTACTCCACTTCATAATTTTTATCACTCCTCCAACAATGTAAAAGTGAGTTGAAAAATATTTCAAACTCCCCTATTAAAAGTAAATTGCTTTTTATTCCAACTTTAGTCATGGGAAAAGTTGGACTCTCTTTATTCTTGTTGCCAACGTTTTTCCATTAAGTGGGTTATTTAATAAAACTTTCCATTTTTACTAAAAAGAACAAAGATAAAGAGATTGCCTGATTCCTTATTCAAATCAATTGAAAGAAATGAAAGCAAAAATAGTTGATATGATTTTTTATAAAGAAAATCTTAATGATTAGCCTTGCAAAAAAAAAAGTGAGTCTAGGAATAAATAAAAAAAATTAATTCTTAGTTTTGTAGAAAATTATATAAATAAAGAGCTTGTTTGGTCATAGTTCATAAAAACATTTCTTTAGTTCTTTAAAACAAAAAAACTAGAAGAAGAAAAAATCATTTAATAATGCCTTGTTCCAATATATCCAATATACATGCCAATAAAGTTACTACGTGAATATTGGGCTGAGTGTGTGAAAGATCAATTCTCTTAAATGCTAAAGTTACTACGTGGAGGCACATATGCCAAAGCCATTTTTCCTTGTAGTAATAAAAGTATTAGAATTACCTGAAAACGAATGACAGCACCATCTACACCACAATAAGCAACCATGCCTAACATAATAAAGGTAAACCCGTCATTTAGTAAATAGTAGTAATAATAATCAATTGTTTATTTGGGGCTGGACAACTATGGTTCTCATTGTTCTAGATAAAATAAAATGCTGAGAAAGGCTTATTTGGGGCAAGACAACCATTCAGTGATGAAAGTAAATAAAATGGCCAGTCAAAAGCAATATTTTCTGCTGTCACTTATGCCACAATAAAGGGTGGTCAGGTTTGTCTTCGGCAAAAACAAGTTTGAAGCACAAAATTAAATTAATGAGAACTAAAGAAGCAATCAAAAGCAATATTTTATGCTATCACTGATGCCACGCATGTATATATTCTAACCCAATTTGTAGTTGACTTCCCATTCTATTTTTAACCCACTTTATAGTCTTAGCATTCTTTAACCAGCCAAAGCAAATATTAGAAAAGTTAAACAATGATTAATGGGAATTATCAAAATTACCTAATGAAAAAGTCAGATTTCCTCTTCCAAGTTATTTAGAGGGGACTCCAAAAGGGAGACAAGGAAATGCAAATTTGAACTCTATCTAAGTAGATGAACACATGACCACTACTCGGAAACCATAGCATAAATTACTTGTAAAGAACAATACTTCTTCACCAGACCTACAGGAAATTTTATGCCTAAAACAGAGAAATCCTCTCCAACCTTTATTTCCCTTTTATTTTTCTTTTACTATTATCATCAAAGGAAGCTCAGCTCAGCAAAAAAGCAACACACCTTAACCACTTGGTACAATTTCTTCTCCCATGCATGTAGCCTCTCTACCGTGGAACAGTGCCCAACACTTCCAACTCCATTAACCCCAAATGCTCCACCAACAGAAACAGGTGTTCCCTCAGCCAGCTTCCCAAACCCATTCAGCTTTGGACTCGAACCCCAAGCCCACAATGATTGACTCAAACTCCACCCATAGCTGTGCACTTTACCTACCACAAAAACAACCCTTCAAAATCCAAAAAAGCTGAAGAAAAAATTCAATCTCGAAAAATAAACATAAGGGGTCAATTCAAAATAAGGTTAAATCCCATTTCCCACAAGCAAATCTCAAAGAGATTCACACTCCACAGAAGGGGGGTTAACACTTATCACTCAAAAAATTGTTACATGCAAGTGAGGCTCAGTTACATGCTTTACTGTTATAAAAAAATCCAGAGTTTGGAACTTCAAGAGCAAAGATACATGAGAACCAGCATCAACAACTTTGAGAAAATAGTCATCAAGCTCTTTGATAACTTCAACAAGATCCTTAGTACTGTTTATTGACACCACCATTGCAAGCTCACTAGGTGTCTCCTTGGAAAACCCACTCACCACAGACGATGGCGCCGTCACGCTAGCCACCGCCATCACCACCACCTCTGATCCCGTGGTGGTCGTCGCCTACTCCCAACTCGAAAAGTCAAACCAACTAGATAACACACTTCTGGAAAACGCCCCAAATTTGAACGCAATGGCAGTGGCAGCCATGAAGATGAAGATGAACACCAAAACCTCGCAACTACCATTTCGCAATCACAAATCGAAAAACAGTACAGCACAATAGCAAATCTGGAGCAAAAATGAACAGATTTGAATCGCAAAATCAGAAAATAAAAAAGAAAATAGGGCTAACTTAAACAGCTTTGTATGCAGAGAAAGTGCTCTTGGCAGCTTCACGGTGGTGGACAACGATGAAGATGAACACCAATACCTCGCAACTACCATTTGGCAAACACAAATCGAAAAACAGTAAAGCACAATCGCAAATCTAAAGCAAAAATAAACAGATTTGAATCGCAAAATTAGAAAAGAAAAAAGAAAATAGGGCTAACTTGAACAACTTTGTATGTAGAGGAAGTGCTCTTGGCAGTTTCACAGTGGTGGACGACGAAGCAATAGGAGGCAGCTTCTTATGCGGCGGAAGAGTAGGTACGAGGTCGCGAGAATGAATGGTATTGAAGAGGGAGAAGAGGGGGTTTCGAGAGAGAGAGTGTTTGGGTTCGAGAGAGAATGAATGGTATTGAAGAGGGAGTTGTCTTTTATAAAATCATTAACATCGGTTCTTTGAAAAACCAATGTTGTCTAAACATTCACAACATCGGTTTCTAAAAGACTGATGTTGAAATGAGAAACTTAACACATACCCACAAGACAGTTTTTTTTTTGCACCTTCTAAGACGGTTTTCCAGTGACCGTCTTTGAATGTAAGGTTTTCTAAGACGTTTATTAAAGGAAACCATCTTTGTTGGATTTTCTTTCTTTTTTCCACCTTCTAAGACGGTTATTCCAGTGACCGTCTTAGAATGTAACGTTTTCTAAGGTGCTTATTAAAGGAAACTGTCTTTGTTGGATTTTTTTGCACCTTCTAAGACGGTTATTCCAGTAACCGTCTTAGAATGTAAGGTTTCTAAGACGGTTTTCTCATGTAACTGTCTTAGAATTTCAATTTTTTATTTTATTTTTGCCCATTCTAAGATGGTTCTTTGGTAGACCATCCTAGAAAGTAAAGTTTTTCTAAAACGGTTTTCTTCATTAACCGTCTTGGAATTTTTTTTTTTAAAAAAAATTTACCCCTTCTAAAACGAGTTTATTTTTTTTATTTTTATGCGTTCTTTTTTTTTTAAATTGAGTTTAACGAACAATAGAAGCTAATATGAAAGGATAAAAAAGGACTGCATTGAAGAATGGCAAAATATGAAAGGATAAAAAAATAACATTATATCAAAAAATATCTGGTACTTTGATCTTCCTAATTCCTTCTAAAACAAGAAAAATTAAAACCACTATATCAAGAAGAGCTAAACATTCTGGCTTATCTAAACCTAATGATTCATCCATCAAAGAATTGTCCCAATAAAATTTTATGAAATTATGTAATATAAATGTGTATTGAAACAGAACAAATGAGAGACATCCAAGGATATATCAAGAATCTTCCTTCTTCCGTTTTGAAGCACTTCCATCACTCTCATTTTTTCGCTTGGCTTGTAGTTGATTAGGCTTCACTCCTTTTGCTTTGTAAGGTAAAGGAGTTTGTCCAACCTAAACAATCACATTGTTGTTAAGAAATATAATCTTCAGCTAACTAATAAATAACCATTAGCCATTACTAATAACAAATTTGAGATAGAATACAAAAAAAATTTGTCAATTGGTCAAATCTCAAACTCAAGTCAAAATACATAGATGTTATAGAATTTTGGTGCTGGGGATATATATAGGAAGCCTTATCCCCACAATCAAAGAGGTTGTTTCCAGAATTTGAACCCATGACCTCCAAGTCACAAGGCAACAACCTTACTGTTGCGCCAAGGCTCACCCTCCATGGCAATGTTCATTATTATCTATAAAACATTTTTGGATCAGTTTCATATTCAAGCATGCACTTGATACTTAAAATTCAAAATGACAGCACAAAATTTTCATTTGAAACTTTGTGAAGAAAGATCATCAAGGAAAAAATTCAAGAACCATGAATTAAAAAGTGCTCAACAACTTACCAAGCTTTGCGATGATTTTTTCTTGTGGCTTTAACATTATCTGTGTCGCAAGAACCAAATGAAAAATGATATTACAGTCATAGAGACAATATAAAAGAACAAGTTACAAAAAATTGACATTTTAAACTTAAGATGGTCACACATACCTGAACCACTTGAGCTTCACCCCCTAAAATCTCAAAAGGTATAATTGCATCTTGCGGACTCTAAACACCATAACGTGAAAAAATCACTGAAAGATTATAAGCATAATTGGTATAATGTTAGGCCTTTCCTTTTATGATAGAAATCCTACTCCATAATAAGAATCAACAAAGTAGCAGCAAGTAAAAAAATATTTGATTCCTAACTATGAAAAGGTTCCAATTATAACCTATAAGTTGTACAATAGAACAATTGCAAACATCAAATTTCGAAAGTTAGAATTTTACCTGCACCAAATCAAATTGTAATGAAGAAATGTCAATTTCAACTACTTCCATGGCTGTGACAAAGAAACTACAGGAGTTGATGCTTCAAATCCTTTTTTGCCATGTATCGCAGATTTCAGCACATTATATTGCTCAATCACAAAATCATACAAGGCTTTTGAGAATACCTCCTTAGCCTACTCCATAAAAAACCCACATTTCACAAATGAAGTTAAAGAAGTAAAAGAATATTCTAGATAACTTTGTCTATTTTTCAAGTTCAGATTGCTACAAACCAAAACCACTAGTAAACACAAGCAGAGAACCCAAGGATACAGAATACTGGCTTTATTTACATAGATCATTTAGCTTGAGATACAATGCTCATCACATTACAAGAAACTATACTCAATGTCTATAACCAGTAAATATTAGTACATGTACTGTACATCCTAGAATGCATTGGCACAAGTGAGTTTCACTAGACTAGAGGGAAGGAAGTCCACAGGTTCGCATGAGGTACTGTTATTGTTGTGCGGCATCAAAATGTTGTGATTCAAAAAGACACACTAAAATTTATTTGTGTGCAACATCATCAAAAGAGATGTGTTATTCATACAACTCTACAACACCACTCTTTCTCTCTAACACATTACCCATCATATCCCATACTTCTCTCTCTTTCTCTCTCATTGTTTAAAATTTGTCATACAAATAACATTTCTTCATACAACTCTACAACACCACTCTTTCTCTCTAACACATTACCCATCACATCCCATACTTCTCTCTCTTTCTCTCTCATTGTTTAAAATTTGTCATACAAATAACATTTCTCAAAGCAAAATGCCACTATATTTGTACTTAATAGTCACTTATAAATGATCTCATGTTGCATCACATTCTTAACCAGTCATACTTCTTAGTTTGAATATAAAAAAATGACAAGTGACTTCTTAGAAAAAAATTGGAGTCAATGACAAAATAATAAATTTAATTAATCAAATCCAGGTGATCAAACTCAACTTACCTTTTTAGGATTTTCACTAGTAGCAGTGGTTTCAGAAAAGCTTAATACTGGAGCCACTGATATGCCAGCCCCATGAAAGGATATAATTCTTTTCTCCCCAATTTCTTTTTCAACTTGCAAAATTACACACACACACTATAAAAATAAGATAAAATAAAAACAAGGCAGATTCTCGAAGAAAAGAACACCATACCTTCAGTGGAGGGGGCATTATATCATGGCACAATATCGCTAAAGGATATACATGATCTGGTGGACCAGAATGTTCAACAAGTCTTCTCATATTATCTACTGAAGAAATATCAAAGGGTGCCTAAACATTAAAACACCAAAACAAGCAGATATTATAGAGAACCCAATAAGCATGGAATATCATTAACAAGAATCTGTTTTCATGCATAGCAGATCACAAAGTAATAAATGTAAACCTAAGTGAATAACAAAATGGAGCAGCAGAGTCAAGAGTGAAGTCGATATTTGAGCCACAAATCATGATTCCATTTCTAGTCCTTCCCCCTTAAAAAAAAGGAGGGAAATATGTTTTAGTTTCTATACTTTCGGTCTAACATGATCAAGGTCCCAAGTCCCAACACTTTCATATTAATTAATTTGGTCCTCAAATTTTAAAGAACATGGAATTTAGTTCCCTTTTCTAAGAATTCATCATATTTGTAAAGTCAGGAGAGACTAAATCCACATGTATTTTAAAGTCTGGGGACCCAATTCATTAATATGAAAGTAAAGCAACCTTGACCACATTTGACAGATAAAACTCATCAAACAAAGCTATCTCCTGAAAATTCATCATCCATAATGTACAAACCTACTCAGAAAAAGCAACACACCTAAAGATACACAATGTAAGAGGCATTATGACTATTGTTTTACCTACTTTACAAGGTGACTGAACAAATTCTTTCTCAGCCGTGCAACAACCCTTTCACTAGCAGTATAAAAAAGCCAAGCTCGAAGTGCAGTGCAAATTGAACTGCAAAACCAAGAAAACTCAGTGAATCACCTGTTATCCCATAAAACTCATGTGATGGATCTGAGGTCATAAGTTCATAACTACTTCCAGATAAAACTATGTCTGATTAATTCGGAAGGTGCTCAAACAAGGATGATGAGTCACTATTTACCTATATTTCCTCATCCTTTTGTGCTCATTTTAATCCCTAATTTGGATTTAATCATTCATATTCCGCACAGTTTCTTAATTGGGCCGATATTTCAAATTTTATCGAATTTGGATTTTCGGAGCTTAATTAATCCAATTTCTATTTTCAGGGCAATTTAATAATTAATTGAGCTTGGAATTA
>PYAF01003073.1:513910-540211 GCA_007407185.1 Glycine tomentella
ATTCACCCTTTGGAACCATATCACATCCCGGATATGATGAAATAGGATAAATTGAGAGGCTCCACACTATACACGGGAAAGGATATTGTAGATAACCTTACTCTTACATATACAAAGAGGTTGTTTCGAAATAATGTCAACAAATAATTTAATTTTTTAATTCTACATTTGTATATTAAGAAATAATTTTACTAAATTTAAATTTAATTGCCATATTAAATTTAAATTTAATAAACTAATTTGTATATTATTATATAAATTAGTATACTAATTACCATATTATTAATATATTGTATTTTTTCATTACACACCATTCAAGAATTTTGAGACTTTTATATCTCTTTGACATGGCATTGATGCACTTAAATCTTTCCTTAAGGCCTATCAAAAAGAAAATTCCTTGAGAAGTTATTTGAACAGTAGTCCCTAAAGATCGTCTGATTTAAGGCTTTATAATAACTTACAATTCTCCCTTTGAAAAAACTTAGGGTATAACCTCAGACTCATTGTCTCCTCTTGCACCAATTGTCGCTCATGAATTCATGGAGCTTTGGGGTTCTACAATAATGAATTCCAAAAAATTAACAAAAAACCAATGTAGAGTCAAAAATAGAAAATCACATACAGGTTGTCAGAAAATATCATCAAGTTGTGGATGAAATGACAAGTCGTGAACACCCACTATATTAAAATGACCCAAATGCAATGTATTAGTGCATACAAACTATCGACAGAAAATAAAGTCATTGCCTTGGCCCTCTGGTTGGAACCTGCAGCTAAAGAAGAGCTCTCCATGAACCTTAACAAAAGAATGTAGAAAAAGAAATGGGATAGATGATATTTTGCTAGCATATAATAGTTTTAGGCTAAAATAATCAATAATTCAATCATAATTTATCAATAAAGGTTAGGATAAGTTTAAGTTTCATCAATTCTTGGCCCATTACTTATTTTATGCATATTTTGTTAAATAGGAATCAAGAAAAGAAGAAAAGAAGTAAAACCAAGAATGATTTGTCACAAAAATAGAACAGCAGAAGGGTTTAGTTATCCTAATTAACTATATGGATGTGGAAAAATAAATAGAAGGACTTTTTGAACAGAAAATAACACACAGAAACACAAGGAGAAACGCAGAGAGAAGATTAGAGTCAGTACGAGAAGATCGAAGGAAAACGGAGCAGCTTATAATTCTTTTACTTTCTTTGTAATTCTCTCCTAGATACATGCTAGTTTTGCACTTAAGGTTAGTTATGAGCATGTCGGGCTAACTTCTCTTATTGTGGTTAGGGCAAAAAATTGATGTGAACTCCTCTGTATTAAATTGGTATTGCGATTAATGTTATGATTGTTTTATTCTATCTTGTGCTTATATTGTTTTCGCCTCAATAGAATTGATCGCTCTATTAGGGTTTTAAGGGTTAGGGTTTACAATAGGGATGTTGGAACTCTGATTTCTAATAGCGGTAGAATAATAGTTGTTACATTACCTAGGGATAGGGATGAGCAATTATAGAGCAATTGATGTATTTTCTTAATGCTTAACTTAATAAGGAATTACTAAAGAATTAGGATTTCGAGTTGGTTAAAGAGTTAAATTACTAAGGGATTAGGATTTAACTAAATTATATCAAATACATCCTCTGAGCAATTATAACAATTGAAATCAATCACCAATTTGCATATAGAAGGTAGGGATCAGAAGTAGAGGTGCTCTGACCACAATTATTTCTCACTACTGCGTAACATTTAATTAAAACTTGTTTTTGAATTCTCGTTAATTTCTATTCAGTTATTTAATTTTTGTAATTCTAAAATCCAATCATATTCTCTTCAGAACATATTTGTCTTCCAATTTTAAGATAATAAGTTGCGATAAAATTTGTGCCTCAATCCCTGTGGAGACGATACTCTACTTACTCACTTTATTACTTGAAACGATCGGTATACTTGCCGAACACGCAACAATAGAGAACTATTAATTTTCTTTTTCTTTTTTTTGGGCAGCATGATCATGCTTGGAAATGACGAGGATGTTGCCAAAAGGTCGAATTGGAAACGTGCTATGTAGAGCATGGTCGTGCTCGGATCCTAACATTACTTTTTTATTTAACAAGAAAACCAACATGGTCCGTGCTGTCTTGGGGAGCACTTGTTTAACGTCCAAAGCTTGATGTGTTGTTAGATTTGATGAAGCTGAAGCAAACGGATCAAGAAGTTTAAAGCATATAAGTTTTGATATTTTACATGCCCAATCTATTTGATGGCATATGTAATTTTTGTTAAAGCTTAGTTCAATTAAAGAAGTCTTATAATCCTCCTTAGTTTTTGATGATTCATGCATTCATACATTCATTTGATTAGATATAATCATATGGTAATAAGAAATATGATAGAAATTCATAAAGCAACTAGGATTTTATAAAAATAGTTTCTCACTGTTTTAATCGATTACATAGGTGATATAATCGATTAATTGCATGTGTGTGCTTTCTGGATATTGCCTTATGAACATTTTAATCGATTACCACTGGTTTGTAATCGATTAAATAAGTTTAACACAGAATTAGAAAGTCTGTGATAATCGATTATCTTAAGAAATAATTGATTACATAAGTTTCTGCATAAATTTACACAACATATTTATCTGGTTTAATCAATTACCAGATGGTCATAATCGATTAAATGTGCTTTGATCAATTTTAGACATGGTCTATGTTAATCGATTAAATGGGAACTTAATCGATTACATGTGTATTAGAAAACTGAGTTCATATGGAATAATCGATTACAAGATGATTTAATCGATTATTTTGTTCTTGACAAATTTCCAGATTCCTGATGAACAATTTAATCGATTGTCTGGATAAAATAATTGATTACAATAGTTAAAATAATCGATTATAGTTAGTTATATCTATTTTTTTATAAATAGAACAGTCTGGACTGTGTTATTCATTAAGTGAAAAATAGATATGCTTGTACGAACCTTGTGATAAACACTTTCTAAAGCTCTCAAGAGTATTCAAGTCTGAATTTAGTGAGAAAATCAAATATGTTGAGTATCATGGAGAGTTACATGTGTTTCTAGTCATAATTCTCAAGAATTGTTGATTTGTTCAAGCTAGTGCCAAAGAAAGATTCAAGAAAGAAGTATTATTCATCTATTGCATATATTCTCAGATTGTTTGAATCATTCATATCATTGAATTAGCTGAGGATTAAAAGGTGATATCTTTCTTGAACTTTAAGCTTGATGTTTGATTGATATTTGCTTTGTTATTGTGTTGTATTTTCCATATAACATTTGTATTCTTTAAAGCTTTTTCTAGAAAGGTTTTCTAGACGGAAGAACAGAGAGGGGATCTCTTGTTCTTGGTCTTTTGAAAAGTCTATAGGGTATAGATTTTGAATTTTACCTAGGGTGGGTAAGAGAGATCAGTTGTAAGCTTGTAAAGAACAGATATTTGTTATAGTGGAACTCTAACCATGATTTGGTTGGAAGAAAACTGGATGTAGCCTCCGGGGTTGAGAGGTGAACTAGTATAAATCTTGTATGTTTTAAGATTTCGTTTGTATTTCATTATATTCTTGAAGTATAGAATTTGTGCATTATACAAAATTGGTTACAACACAAGAGAGATTTGATTGGTGAAGTAAATTGATTTTCAAATTGATTTTGAAAGATAAAGATCCTTATGAAAGTCTTCCGCTGTTATAAATTTTGAAAGAAAATTTTAAAACTCTGGGGTAAAACCAATTCATCCCCCCCTCTTGGTTATTTGCATAAGTGTTCATTATATTTTTACGTGTGACATGGGGAAACTTCCCCCTTGAAAATGCACAATGTGGTGCACCTGAAGAAATTTCTCTTCATTATGCTTGACTCTGTGGCCATTTGTTTGGATGGTGTTCCCATTGTTGCTTTTTAGCTCAAGTACTCCATATGGGAGTACTTTCACCATTGTGAAGGGACCATACTACCTAGAACGCAATTTTCATAGAAAGAGATGGACGCGTGAGTTATAGACTAACACTTTTTCACCCTCATGGATCTCACTTCTCTTAATGCACTAGTCATGCCATTTCTTGGTTTTCTCCTTTTATAGTTTGACATTCTAATAGGCATTGAGTCTCAACTCATACAGCTCATTCAACTGCTACAACATGTTACTTCCTGTAAGCTCTGGATCAAAGTTTAGAAACTTCAGAGCCCAAATGGCTCTATGCTTAAGTTCAGCAGAAAAATGAAAATTATTCCCATAGACTAGTCTAAAGGGAGACATCCCAATAAGAGTATTAAAGACTATTCTATAAGCCCAGAGTGCGTCATCCAGTTTTAATGACCAATCCTTTTTGGATGCACTCACAATTTTCTCTAGAATCCTCTTCAATTTCCTATTAAATACCTCAACTTGACCACTTGTCTAAGGGTGATAAGGAGTATCAACCTCAAAGGTAACACCATATTTAGCCAAAAGGTTATCAAACAATTTTTTGAAAAAGTGTGTTTCCCCATCACTAATGATTACTCTAGGTGTACCAAATCATGCAAAAATGTTCTTTTTCAAAAATTTTGTTACATTATGAGAATCATTAGTGGGTAATGCCACTGCCTCAATCCACTTAGACATGTAGTCTACAACAACCAGAATATACTCAATCCACTTAGACCACGGTCGTGACAGATTTTACCACGACCATAGTGCGTCTTTTCATGCTAATATCTTTAGGAAGGTATATATTGGTCTCTAGACTTTGTAAAAACAATCTTTTGTTCACTTTTACCATTTCACAAATTTGAGAGAACCTTGGGGGCTTTTGAGAGTTATGAAGCATAGAAACACCATGAGGACAAATAATGATCATTGTTCCTGCCTTATTGGTATGTCTATGTCTATTTGGTATAGCATTGCTAGTGTTGCTTTGATCATAAATGGCTAGTCCCCCTAGTTCAAGGGTTATGATGTAATTGTCCAATTGTACCTTTCTCCCTGTTTTTATTGGAATTCCTCATTGTTTTATGTTAATTAATTCCCTTCCTTATCTTTATTCTTTATTTGGAACCATCCATTGTAAAAGTATTTAAATCCTCTTTTTAATCGCCTAAACTATTAGTTTAATAAATGTGACTAGTTGAGAATACAATTAGTCCTTTGGGTTTGATATCTAAACTTTTGAGTCTACTATTACTATTATGTAGGAACAATTTCCCTTGTGTGAGCCTTACATATTTTATGCATAATCTGACATTTGCCATCAGTCTTTTCTTCTCTTGAAACTTGAAATCAGGGGGAAACACCTTTCATGCTAAATAGTTGACAATGTTTGCATGCCAAGGTGCTCCTGGTAGAGCAGCTATAGCTAGCAAGTCTCATCAAGGAATGTCTCTTGAATTTCTCAATAATTAGCAAGTTATTTAACAGAGGGGTCAAGGTGAGACAAGTGGTCTGCTGCTAAATATTTTGACCCCTTCTTATCCTTTATCTCCAAGTCAAACTCCTGAAATAGCAATATCCAATTGATGAGCCTAAGTTTGGCATCGTGTTCACTGAGCAAAAACTTAATAGTAGAGTGATCAATATAAACAATGACTTTAGACAAAACAAGGTAAAGCCTATTTATCAAAAGCAAAAACAACCGCTAAAAGTTCTTTTTCAGTAGTAGCGTAACTTTTTGGGCCTCATCTAGTGTCATGCTAGCATGGTAGATGGTGTGAAACACCTTCTCCCTTCTTTGGCCCAGAACTGCCCCCACAGCAGTGCCACTATCATCACATATCAACTCAAATCACAATCACCAATAGGGGGCAACAACAATAAGAGCACTACCCAAGCATTCCTTCAAATAATTAAATACACTCAAACACTCAACGAAAAAAATAAAAAATGGCCTCTTTGGCTAGGAGGTTGTTCATTGGTTTATCAATTTTTGAAAAGTCCCTTAAAAACCTCCTATAGAAGCCAAAATGGCCAAGAAAACTCCTCACCACCTTAACACAGTTGGGCATAGGAAATTTTGCAATCACCTCCACCTTGGTGGAGTCAACTTCAATGCCAGTAGCTGACACTTTTTGTCCAAGCACAATGCAATCTCGCACCATGAACTGACATTTTCCCTAATTCAAGACAAGTCTAGTCTCTTTGCATCTTTTCAAAACAACATTTAGATTTTTCAAACAGGCATCAAAAGATTGATCGATAACAAAAAATTCGTCCATAAAAATTTCAATGTTGTTTTCGATCAAGTTAGGGAAAATTGTCATCATGGACCTTTGAAAAGTTTTAGGAGCATTATAGAAACCAAAGGCCAACCGTCTATATGCAAATGTCACGTAAAGGCATGTAAAAGTGGTTTTTATGTTGATCCTTGTCAGCCCAAGGCACTTGATGATAGCCAAAATACCTATCATGAAAATAGTAGAATGCATGACTAGACAGTTTTTTCAAGCATTTGATCAATAGAGGGAAGAGGGAAATGGTCATTCTAGGTGGCTTTATTCAATTTCCTATAGTCTATACACATTATTCACCCTGTAATCTTTCTTACCGCTATGATCTCTTTCTGCTCATTTCCATGATACTACGTCTCCCTTCTTAGGGACACATTGGATCAGACTTACCCATTCGTTGTCAAAGATGTTGTCTGCATCCAACAATTTAAGCACCTCTCCCTTCACAACCTCCATCATGTTAGGGTTGAGTCTCTTCTAAGGAAACCACTTAGGTTCTTGGCCCTTCTCCATATGAATCCTATGGGTGCACATTGTAGAGTCAATATCCTTAATGTCATGGATGGCGACCCAAAGGCCTTCTTGTTGTCCTATAAGACCCTCAAAAGTTTCTCCTATTTCATCTCCTGCAAACCTGTAATAATAACAACTAGCAAAGAAAATTGGGGGGGGGGGGTGTCAAGAAAAACATATTTTAAGTTGGAAGGAATGGGCTTAAACTACATAACAGGAGGTTCCTCAATGAAGGGTTTAGGCTTTGACCCACAACTCTTTTCTAACTCTTCAAACCTCTGATTTCTCATCGATTTGGCATTACTCTGAGCTTGGAGGAACATCATTAATTCCTCCTCCTCACTGCTCAAATCCTAGTCCAAGTCCCTATCAATAATAACTCTTTTCAGGGGGTCCTCCATCCCTACACTTGGGAATGAGGCTTCCACCAAAGCATTAGTGGGATCTCTTGCCTGAATGAAATTTCAAGCAAAAAAATAGGCATGCTTTTTCACCCATCCTTAGAGTGAGCTTTCCTTGCCTAACCTCTTTAACCATGTCACAACAGTATTCGTGAATGCACTCCCTAATATGATCAGGACGTCCTCATCCTCTTCCATGTCTAGCACCACAAAATCAACAAGAAAGATGAACTTGTCCACCTTAACCAACACATCTTTAACTATGCCCTTAGGATAGACAATAGAATTGTCAGTAAGTTACAGGGTGATGTTTGTGGACTATTTTTCTCTCATGCCTATTTTCTTAAAAATTTAGTAAGGAATTAAATTGATGTTTGCCCTAAATCACAAACACATTTCTCAAAGTAAATGTTTCCTATAATGCAAGGGAGGGTAAAACTCCTAGGGTCCTTAAGCTTAGGGGGAAGCTTTCTCAGTACAACACCAGAACACTCCTTCATAAGAACTATTGTCTCAAATTCTATTAATTTATTTTTGTTGGAAATAATTTCCTATAAAAATTTTGCATATTTTGGCATTTGAGCCTCAACAAAGGGAATGTTGATATCAAATTTTTTAAACATTTCTAAAAATTTAGAAAATTTCTTATCTTGTTGATCATTCCTAACTCTCTAAGGGAAAATGAACTCCTCTCATTATGAGCTTCCTTGTCCTTTGATGGACTTTCTTCAGTGGGAACCTCTTTTTCCTTCTCTGGAGAAGTTACTTTCTTCTTCTTCTTGTACTCTGGATGTGGCTTCCCACTCCTAGTGATCACCACCTTCAAGTCCTCCTTGGGGTTGGGCTCAGTCTGTGAAGGTAGAGCACCTTGAGCTCTCTGGGAAATAAGAGTGACAAGGTTTTACATTGTGGATTCAAAGGTTTTGAACCTCTCATCGCTCTTAGTCATGTGCTCCACCATACTGTAAGTATTCAAATTTTGACTCTGTAGCTAAAGAGGCTTGTACACATTCTGGTTCTAACTTTGACCTTGCCATTGGCCCCTTTGCTTCTTCCAAGAAAAGTTTGGGTGATCTTTCTAACCTTGGTTGAAGGTGTTGGAGTAAGGGGTCATAGTTATTGTTCATTCCACCAACATAGTTGACCTCTTCCAAAGCTTGGAAAACGGGAAATCTACAATCATGTATCCACACTAGTCACAAACAAGGGGGAATAGGTGTCATCCTCTGAGTTTGAGCCTTCACAATGTGTTCATCTGCTTAGTGAAAATATCCAACTTTTGGTCAAAAGATGAGCTGGATGAATTAACATCCACCTGGTGAACTCCTGTAGGCCTCTTTAGGATCCTCCTGCCACTAGTACCATTATAGGCATTGGAAGCCATGGCTTCAATAATGTCCATTGTTGCATTAGTCATCTTATGCATGAGGCTTCCCCCTGTAGCAGAATCAAGACAAGACCTATTGTGTTGTGATAGTCCTCCATAAAAGAGTGGACTAGCCTCTCTGGTAAGTGCCCATGGTGTAGACAACTCCTCTACTATACCTTCAATCGCTGCCAAACTTCAGATAAGGATTATTTCTCATATTGGGAAAAATATTTCTATTATCAACTGCCCAAACTTTGCCACTTGAAAGAATTTATGCAAAAACTGCGTTGAGCACTGGTCCCAAGTGGTAATGCTCCGATTTGGTAAGTCATAAAGCCAATCTTTAGCCTTCCCCGCCAATGAGAACAAAAAAGCAGCCAATTTGATGTACTCATGAGCATTAGCTAGGCTCCTTGTTGTATTTGTGAGTCTTAGGAATTCCTTTAAATGAAGAACAGGGTCTTCAGATGGCAGGCCATGGAACTACATCCTCTTAATCATGTTGATCAACCAATGCCTCAGCTCGCAATTTTGCTCCCCTAAGTTAAGAAGATCAATACTGGACGTGACCCACCATAAGGGTGATAGTTCTGCAAAGTGTTCTCTTTTGGGTCAATCTCATTGCCTCCATTACACCCATTTCAGTGTTTGCTTCAGCCATCCTTCTCCTCCTTGTGTCAGCATTGTTCCTACAACAAGATGTTTCAATCTCAAGGTCGTACTCAGGAATTTCGGTCATCAGAGATCGAGTTAGCATAAACTCTCAACCAAAGGAAAATGATCAAAACAAATAGGTAATTGAACCAAATTTTTGTGAGACTGAAGACAGAACAATTAATAGAATTGAAAGACAAAAAAGAAAAATTATAGACAAGAAATCAAAAATATTTATGAACAAAGAACTATTTAATTAATGCAAATTGAAATTATTTGGGAACTCCACAACTAGTTCTCGTTAACGGCACCAAAAACTTGATAATAAACTATGTACTCGCACAAGGGCAAATGAACCCTACGCAGTAGTATCATGGACTCGAAAGTCCAGATATTATACCCTAGAGACCAATTGTGTTCCTAAATAATTCAAATTACATAAACTAAATAATTTTGGGTATTTTATCTTGAATTTAGGGATAGTTTATCAAATACATCAAACAAAATAAAATAAGCTAAATAGAAGTTTCTAAGAGAGAAAATTATAAGTAAAAACAAACCTAGATAATGAATTCGCATGTACCATTTTTCCTTAATTCCAATTTTAGTTAAGAGACATAAGTTATCGATTAATCGCCAATTACCTTTTAATTTAATTAACAGCCTATGGTCAAGGTCTGAAAATACTTTTCCTCCTAAATCAATTCTCAATTGGTAATTTGGGAATTCAACTTAGGGTTAAGGAGGAATTATAGAGAGGTTTGTAAAAGGAGGTTCATGCCACCAGTTTGATCATGCAAGTTTTATGAACTCTATCATTCTACAAGTCAATTAATTATGAGTAGATTGTCACTAGCACATAATCAACTATGAATTAGAGTGATCAATTCCAATACAAAAAATAGAACAATAGAACAACACAATTCACTGAATAACATTGTAAAAACTCTATTAAAACAAGGAATTAAAATACTTGGGTACGACTACATCATAATTCGAGCTCTAAGGGTTTAGTCAACTATGGTCACAATATAGCTAAACAGCATACACAATAGCATTGAGAAAAAAGAGATAAAAAAAATCCTTACAGATTAGGACCCCAATGTTCTTGGTACCGTTCTCTCACTCAGAAACCCTTGCTATTCAAAAGTAATAAAAAGCGCTTTAAAAAATGCTTCCAAGTTTCTATTTATACTAATAAAAATTAAACTGCAACATGGAGGTCAACACTGGCTGTACTAAGTCAAAATAGACGGTGTTGAGGGACATGGCCTTCATCGAGAATTTGTAACACTAATTCTCAATTTTGCCTCTGGAGCAGTATGGGTTGTGTTGTCAGTAGCATAGTGGTGCTCGGGTGTGATGTTGATTCCCAATTCTGGCTCTGGAGTAGCACGGTTGTGCTATCAATAGCATGGTCGTGCTTGGATGTGTGACGCTGATTGAGAAAATTTTTGAAAAATTAGCATGATCATGTTGGAATAAAATGACCTTGAGGTACAACATGGGCCATGTTCTTTAAAGATGTGCAAAATTTCTTATTTTCTCTTTTCTTTTGGTTCTTTTTTCTATTTATCAGCTTTCCAAAATCTAATATGATGTTCACACTTTACACATATCCATAAGCTTTAAGAACAAAATGAAACTAAAACAAGATAAAATAAAACAAAAACTTAAATTCAAAGACAGTCAAGTAATAGTTATGATTAATACACTTGAATCATATCGCACGGACAAATTAATGCTTTGCTATCCAAATTTGAAAAGCCAACATAACATAATGCCTCCATTAGGTCTTCATAATAGCTAGATTGTTCCTGTTCCTTTTTAAGGGGATGGTAGGTGTATTGTCATTCGTATTGCTACTTCAAGAGCATATAATTAAACTGAAGAGACAGATAACACCAATTGCTATCGGTGATAGTTTCTATAACTTTCTGGAACCCGAAGGAAAAGTTCTATTTAAATCATTTATGCCTCAAGTTTAATTATAACCAAAACCAACCGACTATTTTTGTATACGTTAGTCTATATAATAATAATAGTATGGTTATTAGAATAACTTTTTTTTTCAAAAGGCATTTATAAATATATTTCTAAATTAAAAATTTCAAATTATTTTTTATAGGTTAAATAAATTATTATAAGCAAAAGAAAAAAGTGTAGATTATTAAGCTATTTTATAAATGTGTTTGAATTTATGATTTTAAACTGTTTCGAGTATAATTAAATTTGTTTCTCTTAAATAAGATATTAAATTCAAGTTTTGTGAATAAAAAATATGATTAAAAGAGGAGATTCGTTTAAAGATGATAATTAAACTAAATATTTTGGTAGATATAAATTATTTACATCTCATGTTTTTTAAACGTGTTTTTCACGTGAAGTCTCACATCTCATGTAAACCTATACACTATTGCTTTCAAGTTTTTAACATTTGGATGTGATTTTCTAAGTTCAGAATGAGTTACACCATGCTGCATGTTCTGTTCTCCAATCTATATGCACAAACCATGCTCACGTAGTATCATTGGCTCAATTCATACTGTTAGAACTTAGGAACCCCACCTTTCTAGCACTTTCTAGCACATATATAATAACCAGTGTGTTTGTTCCGTACAAAAAGGAGTAATCCATGAAACAAAAATTAAGACACAAAATAAACTTGTTCTTCCTTATACTAACAAGATGGAATTCACGTAATGTTTGTGCTCATCGCGGAAGCCTTTCACCCCAGACGATTCTATAAATATGTCTTAAGCCTATTGTTCCAACATCGAAACCTGTTCAAACTGGCCCTTCGAAGATTCCTTCTCTTGAAAATATATAGAGATACATATATAGAAAAAAAGGATAAGAGCAAAAAAAGTTAAGATAAATATTTAGAAAATGATTAATTGTTATTGCATTTTTAAAATTATTTTTTAAACAAATATATTTTTTTCTTAAAAAATCATAAACATACGGCCTTATAATGAATAATTATCTAGTGTTTAGCACAAGTAAAGAAAGAAAATAATTTTAAGAGTAAAATATATTTTCAGTTGTTGTAAACATATGATGAAATTAAGTTTTAGTCTTAAAAAAATAATCATTAATTTTGGTCATTATAAATTTTGAAACTTTTGAAAATAACTCCTATCGATCACCACACACTCGATCGCGAGGTATTTAGACATGTGATTTTAATATGATTGTTGGTGTGGTACAGATAAATACATTATATATGTTGTGCATCATCATAACTGAATTATTTTCAAAATCTTATATATATATATATATATATATATATATATATATTAAAATTATTAATTTTTTGAAAAATTAAAATTAAATTTAACCATATTTTGTGTATGCTATATCTGAAATTGGACACTTGAATGTTGCAATTTCATTTTGCACGAACATGATTACATATATGCATGTATAGTTACACAGAATATGCAATGCCTGCAACAAGAAATATTGTACAACCTTTAATTCTTATATAACTGTAAATTTGAATGGGTGTTGTTAATGAATGCTCTTTGCATGTTTGAATAATATAATTTTTTGTCTTTTAATTAATAAAAATATTTCTATTTTAAATTTCTTAATCAATATCTTTGGAATACTAATTAGTATTTAGTAATTTAAATTATATTTTTTAAATTAAATTTATTGATAATTAAGAGATTGTCATTGTTAAAAATCGAGATAACCATACAAGGAAAGAGAAAGCATTTGAATGGCGGTTAGCTATGTCTATCTAATTTTATTCTCAACTTTCAACTGTGTATGGTCCCTAAGTCTAAAAATGAACCCACACTGATCTCACGTTTTTTAAATTGAAGAATAAATATCATTTCCCCACCCATTGCATGTGTTATTTACCAATCATCATACTGATCCTGATTTCAGAATCCAATGAAATTTCTTTTTCTTCTTTCCAATTTTCTCATATGATATGAATGCGAAAGTTAGGGTCTTGTATGGCAAAAGAGGACGACTTAATGACAAAAAGCTATTTTTTCTCTCTAAAATTCAGTGGCAAGTGTACTATAGTTCATCTTATGTTCCAAGAACTACTTTCCTGTTCACTAGACGGATGAATATTTCAAAAAAAAAAGTTGTATTTTCTATTCATAAGGGTAAAACTTTATAAATTCTAATATTTATTCCTATGATTAGTAAATAAGATATATTTTTGCCTTCATTGCATTTAAACTTTTTGTGAAATTATTTTAAACAATGTATAAATTTCGATCTTTAAATTATTTTGTGATAAATTAAGTAGTCTATTCTTTAAAATTAAACAAATTTGATCTCTTTTCAAAAAAATTATACATAAAACTATCAAGATCTAATTTATTTAATTAAAATCTTCACAAATTAAATTTATTAGATTATTTAAAACTTTCTTATGCTCAAAATTTAACGACAAAAACCATCAAATTTCACTTAAAATGAAAAAAAGAAAAATCTTACTTTTCCTTTCTTCGAATGTAATATACATTTTACAAAATCCTTCATTTTTCTTATTAAATTTCCTCCAAAATCCTTATTTCTAAATTTTAAAATTATTCCGCCATATCCCAAATCTATTATAAATTTCCAAATATTTTAATTAAAATGAGAATTTTGAGTTTTAAATGAAAGAAAAATGTTGATGCGGATACCAAATTCGTTTGATTTTAAAAATAGATATATTTAATCAACTAAAATATTTTGAACTAATCATACTTCATACATATTATCTACGTATAATATAACAAGACAAGTACGCGCGACGAGGTTTTTGTTTTTTTGGTTCTTAATGAATCTTGCATATTTTGTTTGTATAATATACTAACATATCCATTAGTTCTCAGTATTACATATGACATATTCGGTGTCTAGCTAGGGTATCACGAGTAGTTTTAACTAGTATTGGTAATATATTGATAATAATAAATAGGAGTACATATCATTAAAGACATGTACCAGACGTATCATTTTCTTCTGCTAATAATTATTAATAGTAGTAATTCTACTATAAATTGATAGTACTTATTACTCATTATAATGAACTAGTCGGAGTTATTGGGTGTAAATTACGTTATTGATTAACTTAACTAATCAATCTTTTGTCACATTTCTACTTAACTTAATAAATATTATTTTTACCTTTTAAAAAAAGTGCTAAACCATCAAATCAATATTTAAGAGTAATACTCGTAATTATTAATTTTAGTCACTAAAATTACGATATAAAATTAGTACGGGTCATTAATCATTTCAATCTTACTGTTAATGTTAAGTGTTAAGGTCCACCAATTTTTGAAAAAAAAATGTTAGGAAAATAATTTTTAATACACTCTTTTATATTGATTAAAATTTATTAAAAATGAATCAATTTGGTGAGTCCTACATTATATTTAATAAATTTTTATAAAAAAAAATTATTTAAAGGAATATGTTAAAAAATATGTTCCTAGCACTCATCTTTTTGAAATCAATCACTTTTATATTTACTTTGAAGAGTAGCTGGCTTTAATCTTCACTTTATATATTAGTTAGTTTATTCTTCAAACCAAATTGATTGATGTTTAAGAGCCGAATTGATAATGAATGTGAAAGTTAAAAGCTATATTCAATGATTTAATAATATTAAAAATAAATTGAATAATATTAATTTTAAAAGACTAAATTCAATAATAATTTAAAAATAAAAGCTAAACAAAGATTTATATAATATAAAAAATTAACTTAACCATTGCTATCAATTTTAAGTACTTATTAGTGTTTAAAAAAAATAATTTTAACAAATAATTATTTATTTTAGAAAAAAAATAAAAATATTTTTCTAAAATAAATTCAACCAAAATATCGGCGTAATGAGAATGATGTGCTCTCCCCACTTCCCATTCATTCTAAAGTTCAGCATCTAGCATTCATGTCACATGTAATTTTATAACGAGAACAATAACATGACTTTTTTTCTTTTAAATAACAGTAATAAAAAAATAATTTACAAAAGTAGAGTTGTATAGAAATTATTGACGGAATAAGGGTTATTTTTATTAAGTCGGATTTGGAAAACATCATTTTGAATGGTGGCATCTAGTTTTTGTCTATTGTGATTTTGCAGGAAGTGCAATCCTGGGTGTAATATCATGTTGTAATGCTAATGGGTATGGAATTTGTATACCATCTTGTATGTGTTATCAAGAGGCACCATCTTATATGGAGTTTCCTTGTATTTCTACACTTTGACCATTTGCTGTTCCATAGGAGAGGTGAGCAAGAGGTGTCATCCTATATGGAGATACATGAGGTGCTATTCTAGGGCCAAATTAAATAAATAATACAAATTAATTAAATAATTAAAAAAAGGGGACAGTTTGGAAAATATTTAAGAAAATGGGACAGTTAAACACACCCAAAACAGGCGTGTTTAAACACGCCTATTTGAGGCGTGTGTTCAGTCCCTTGGTTCTATTTAAGTTGGCCCTTGATAAGCTGCAGATGCATTGGTTCAGTGGTTTTTTGTTTGGTCCATTGGTTGTGGTTTGGTTCTAGTTTAAGTGTCCTCCAAATATGAGTTCAGGTAGTCAAAGTGTTGATGTTATGTTATTTGTTAATGGAACAAAAGTTAGAGGACGATAGGGTGTTATTTTTGAAGGGAACAATAGGTCGACACATAGCAATTGAAGATCAACACTTAGTGAATTACATGAGAAGATACGCAGGAAAATAGGTTTAAACGACAACCAACGTATCAGTTTGGTGACGGCAAGATTATGGCAACGCGATTATTACACAGGGAGTCAACTGCTGGATGATGAAGACGTAGAAATTGTAATCAAGCAATTTTTGAAGCAGTCAAGGAATGAATTGTTAGAATTGTACGTGGATTGTGTCGCAATGGAGGATGATGTTTTACCCTTAGCCATGAGGTCAACGACTTTTAATTCTGCAAATAATGAAGCATCATATGCTGCTCCAGCTGGGAACGTGTCTAAGGAAGCTGAACATGACCCAACATGGGTTATGAATGAGGATGATGAGGACGACGATGATGAAAATATCGCAAAGGAAGATCGTCTTCTTGAGGAGGATGCTAGCGTGTCGGATAATGATGAGGATGCTGGCGTGCATGCGACTTAATTCCAAGAAGACACTGGTGTGGGGTCGTCTCAAAGGCGTCATCATGCGGACGTTCGATCTGCTCAAGTAGAAGAACCTGTTGAAGGTATGTTAGACTACTTTAATCAGTGAAACTGTAGTGATATATGTTGCTTATAATAATTGTTTAGGGTTAAGGGTTTGGGTTTCTAGTTTAGGGGTTAGTGTGTATGCTGGATGGTTTAGGGTTTATGTTTTATGGTGTTGTGTCGATGATGGTTAGGTTTAGGGTTTAGGGATTAGGGGTTTATGGATTAGGGTTTTAGGATAATGGTTGAGGGTTGAGGTTATGGTGTTAAGAAAATGGTTGAGTGTTGAGGGTTTAGGGTTTAAGGAGTATAGTGTATGGTTTAGGTTTTATGATTTAGTGATGATGTTGGTAACCAATACTCTAGGCTACTTACAACATAATGATCATGCATGTGTCCTTCCTTACTTGGATTTGATTGCTTTCACCAACGATAGTACCTAGAAGTAACATTAGGTTGATGGCAGGCACATAATGCAGTGTACAAATTTGCATCCATTACTGGCTGACTATAATTCCAAATTTCTTTACTTGGGGTTTTATGGTTGCCTTCGTCATATAAACGTATTTTATTTGGCATATATGTTTAGGTGCTGAGGTCATTCCTTTTTGGCATGGAATTCCACATTACACATATATTGATTGGAGTCATCCATGCGATGAATAAGAATCATTTACCGGTTCTGCTTCGGGTTTGGGTTCAGGTTCAGGTTCAGGTTTAGTGCAAGGTCCTTGGCAATTAGGGGATGACTTGTTTGTTAAATAGGAATTTGCATCGAAAATGGATGCCCAAATTGCAATTAAACGGAACCTCGTGAAGGAGCATCAAGCAGCAACCATGGTTGAGAGCAAGCCTACCAAGTTTAGCATGAAGTGTGTTCGACACAACGATAGTTGCCCTTGGAGGGTTAGGGTAATCAAACCAACGTACGGTGAGAAGTGGGTTGTTTCAAGATGGGGTGGCAAACACAATTGTCTGAATGATCATATTTCACAGGGTCACAAACAGCTTGGTGTTGATGTTATTGCTTCACTTGTAGTAGGTATGTTTCTATTAAATTTGGTTAATATGAAGAATATTGTTTTTAGAGGTATGTTGATAATGTCAATGTTACCACTTGATTGTTAGGAATGGTTAGGGAGGAACCGTCTGTGTCCATTGCATTGGTTCAGGAGAGGATCTCCAATACATATGGATTTAAAGTTTCATATGGAAAGACCTGGTATGCGAAGCAGAAAGCAATGACAATGATTTATGGGGATTGGGAAGAGTCTTATGCATTTTTGCCGAGGTGGTGCGACTACATGATTCGTTTTTCACCAGGTTCTTTTTATGATATTCAAACAAATGCTTATTTTGTGGCAAATTGATTGGTACGGGCAAAGTGTGTGTTTCATCGCATGTTTTGGACTTTTAGGCAGTGTTGCGAGGCTTTTAAATTTTGCAAACCCATCATCCAAATTGATGGGACTCATTTATATGGAAAGTATAAAGGCAAATTGTTGATTGCCATGACTCAGGACGGAAATAATGAGTGTCTGCCATTGGCATTTGCCATTGTTGAGGGGGAGACGCTGGAAGCTTGAGAATACTTCCTTGCTAACATTCGCCTCCACGTAACCCAAATGCAAAATATATGTCTCATTTCAGATCAGCACTGAAGCATCATATCTGCTGTGGAGAATCATGCTGACTGGCAACCACCTTATGCGCATCACGTGTTTTGCCTTCGTCATATTGCCAGTAATTTTAATCAAAGGTTCAAGAGTGCAAGATTGAAGAAGGCCCTCATGACTTTATGTATGTTAACAAATATTTCAACTGCATTAAGTTGAGACATTCTGTAAACAGAACAGTGTTAATTTGTTTATTATTCTGCAGGTTATACTCCCAGTGTGGTTGATTTTGACGCCGCGTTTGAACGATTTCGTGATACCAGTCCTGAGGTTGCAGAATGGGTTGATGGCATCCCCAAGGAAAACTGGACACGTGCATATGATGTAAAGGGGAGAAGATATGACCATATGACAACAAACTTGTCAGAATCAGCCAATAGGGTTTTCAAGGGAGCAAGGAACATGCCTATCACCGCTCTTGTGAAGCACACGTACACCCGTTTGGTTCATTATTTTGTATGCAGAAGTCAGGCGGCTGTTTCACAGCTTCAACATTCACAGCGACATTGCAAAAATGTGGTTGATGCTATGAGGCATAACCAGACCCTTGCTACAGGCCACCATGTAGGCACATATAATGTTGAGCAAACGGTATCTCAGGTGGAAGAGGGTTGGGATAGGGTATATTCTGTCAACCTTGCTGAGCGTTCTTGTCAGTGTGGCAAGTTTAAGGCGTTCAAATACCCATGTAGTCACGCCGCAGCTGCTGCTTTACATGTTCGTTAAAATCCTTATCAGTTTATGGATGATGTCTTCCTGGTAAACAACTTGGTTCAGGCTTATTCATTGCCATGGTAGCCAATCGGTAATGAACGTGTTATTCCATCGAGTGAAGATCCAGTTGTCATACCTAACAGGGAGATGTTGCGAGCAAAGGGTCGTCCAAGTTCCACTAGACTACGTAACGAGATGGACGAAGTGGAAACAATTCCAAGGCACGTCAGATGCGGAATTTGCAAGCAGGTTGGACATAATCGGAGGAATTGTCCTACTCGTGGTGGTGCTTCATGAATTTGAAATTATATATTTTTAATTAATGTGATGTTAATGTATTTTCTTTATAAAGACATGTGTACCGTTTTATTCCAAAAGCAAGAACCTTGACGTACATTGTTTCCACTTGTGCCAAGTTCATCATCATATACACAGAGAAGACGCAAAATAGAACAAGAAAGAAAACGTGTGATCATGTCTTTCACCCATTCACCTTCTTCATCGTCTCATGCTCATAGTCCTCAGAGTAACCCTTTAATCCCTGCAAACTACTCTCAAGAACTTGGCAAATGAATGCAGCAAAGCACTTGTTACAACTGTGATCAGTGAGGACATTGGTCTTATTGCTGTCCTTCCAAATCCCCCAAAACCAAACCTTTGTCACCTAGAAAAGATTCCACTATTCCCTCCAATAGGAACATACAGTGCCCTTGTGGCCATGGCTATTGCGAAATCAAATCACACTATGGCAACGACTACTATGCCTGCCCCATCAACCTAACCAAACCAGTTAGCTAAATTCAATGAGACATGGTCATAATGTGTTAAGTAGTGTTTATCAGGTTCAATTATTTTCAATTCTCGTTGTAATTTAAAATGTCGGTTACATTATTTTCTGTTATGAATTAAGGTTATTCGTCATTTGGATTGTTGCCTATGCTATGAATTAGTGTTTTTCACGACGTTATTCATTAAACAAATTTCGAAACAAATGTAAAGTAATAAATTAAATGTATTACAAACTGAAATAAATAACCAAAAATGGTGAAAAAACTAAGACGACAGGGGCCATTGATAATGGCGCGCCTGACAATCAGGTAGCCTCCGTCTACCAGGTAGCGGGGAAGGGTCTAGAAAGGCAGTTCAGGCTGAGCAGGCTCTGCCTGAGGCGGGTCTGCCTGGGAAGGGCCTTCCACATATGGATCTACATATGGAGTGCCCTGCTGTGAATATGAGGGCTGCGGATGCTCATCAGCTACGGAGGAATACCGTCCATCGGTTGCACAACTTGCATTACCTTCAGCACAATAATCAAGCTCGGAGAACGGCATCTCAAGGTCGGCTCTACTCCACGCAGGAGCTGCAGAACTACTTGGCCCAAAATCCCCTGATGCCATCGCCATTGTCGTTGCCACATATACAGGCTAGGAGTCAGGGGGGAGGCATATGACTTTGTGAAATGGTGCCCCCGTACCCCATGTCACCCTCCTGATGAGCCTCGTAATATATGGGCTGGCTGCCGTATGTCGATGCTACATATGGAGGCCTAAAATAACCAGAAGTACGAGGCCTGACAGCTACAATGGGCTCAGAAACAGGATGCATCGGTTGCCGTCTAAGCTCGAGCCCATCCCTCCCGTCTTCGACGGCCAACGGCATGTGGCCCTGCCTCCTCCAGGCGACAACTCTCTCTGAATATAGACATTATGCGTCCGACTTCCTGTTGCACCCACCTGCGACTGTAACCCGGCCACTGATCATGACTAAGGGCGAAGTACAGCATCTCCAGCCCATCAACCTATAAATTAACATATATAAACATTACTGTCAATCATGTGTTCTATGATAATAAACATAAATGAACAAATTATGATTTCAAACAAAACTTACACCACGTCCAGTCTTGGCAGCCATCTTTGATATGTGTCGCTTCCCATTTTCCCTGTACCAAACCATGTACTCATGGTCTGGTGACATGAAGCCCTGAACCAGAAGGGGTAGGTCGATGTGCTGGTCCCGAACCTCCCACCGTCTAATAAACGGTCTCAACTTACAGACCCAATTGTCTTCGTGTTTACCACACAAAGAAAGGTCATGCACACCCCTCAGCTTCCTGGGCTTACGTGGGATTGGTTGATCCCTCCCAAATTGGCGCATGCATCTGTCAGGCTACGAATGCTCCACGGTGTGGAAGCATATAACAGGAGTAGATGCCATCCACAATAGTTGCTCCTACTCAGAAGCACCAAGAAAGTGGTAATGTAGATATGGTTGCCAAACCACCTGCACAGACACAATAACCACACAACGAAATAAAGACATGGACCATGAAGTCACAGTAATGGACAGTTACTAATAACTAAACGTACTTCATCCCGACTGAGAGATTCCAATTTCATCCTATACCAGAGTAGCTTGTGTGGTCGAAACCGGCCTAAAGAGTTAAACTTTAATTCAAAATAACTGCCATTAGAATACTATAAGACTGCATTACACAAATTGTTTAAAAAAACAATTATACTAAAATATACCGGTGGCCGAAATGCCACTCCAGGTGAGTAGGAAGCGGAATGGCTGGAGCAATGGGGGGGAACCTGAGCCACGCCCACGCCTGAAGCAGCATGTGACACCCACCAATGTCACTTCTGCGTGGATCTGTGCACTCGCACATTTGTCTAAACAAATGTGCAAGGACCGCAGATCCCCAACTATACGATCCAATGTCTTCGAAGTCCCCAGCAAGCAATGGGATGTAACGGGCTGCGACCATGCTCCCCCTGGATCTGTCGCTCAGCAGCCATGATCCGATAAGTCGTGCAATGTGCGCCTTAGTAAATCACGTCACATTGATCAAATCGGGATGAACCTCACCCCAATGCGCAAAGTGTTTATCAAAGAAAGACAGTCGCAAATATCCACCTTTAAGCTCCGTGTCTGCATCAGGTTCATGACCGAAAACGTCCTCAATGACGGTCTCCCAATCCGCGACGGTCACCCCTGTGATGACTTTGCCCTCGGTGGGCAAACCCAAAATACCAGCCACGTCTTCCAACGTGATGGTCATTTCTCCCTGTGTCATGTGGAATGTATGGGTCTCTGGTCTCCACCGCTCAACCAGAGCACTAACCAGCGCAGCATCGATCTTAAAAAAAAATAACAAATCAATTTATATGCATTAATGTTTAAAAAAAATGCATTACTCAACCAATTTCCAACTTTCATACCTGAATATGTCGCATGCGTGCGACATGTAGAAAGCCGGCATGACCTAACATATCACCGACGATGTCAGGTATATTGTTGTGTTGTGGCCCCCCCGTCGCTTTACCGCGTTGAGTCTTCAACAGCCGAGCTGAGTCATCGTTCCAAACACACTAACCCTAAACCCCTAACCTATCAATTATCCTAACACACTAAACCCTAAACCCCTCAACCCTAAACCATTAACCTAACCAACATTAACAACAACTCATTAACCCTAAACCCTAAACACTAACCCTAAACCATTATCCATACAACATAAACCCTACACCCTACACCTAAACCATAACCCCTACACCATTATACATGCCCAATTTAGGCGTGTTTAAACACGCCTATTTGGGTGTGTTACATGACCCCATTTTCTTAAATATTTTCCAAACTGCCCCTTTTTTAATTATTTAATTAATTAGTATTATTTATTTAATTTTGCCGCTATTCTAGATGGTATTTTCGATGCATTTTTTGACATAGCATGTATTAGTGCTGTTAAAAGATAAGATATCGCACAAACTAAATTTGACATTTAAGATCCTTCAATCTAGTTATGCAAAGGTAATTGAAAAAAATGGGTCGTTGACTTAAATCAATGTTATTTCGAGTGTAGAGTTTTTCAAGCATAAAAATATTCTTGCTCCTACGTCATGGCAACATGTGCCTATGTTAACATCAATCAGTACCTGTTTATGGATGATGTTTACTCAATCAAAAACATAATTGAAGCCTATCCTGGCCAATGGAATTCACTTGGCAACAATGAAACCATCCCTAAAAGATGTGTCCCTATTGTCGTTCTTGATCCGTCAAAGTAATGTGTTCGAGATCATGCAAAATCTACATGCATAAGAAATGAAATAGACTTCATGAAATCAGAACATAGATAGACGTGTAGTCATTGCAGGTGTGAAGGACACAATATGAGTAATTATTGAAATTTTTAGTTGACTATGGCCTAGATCAGGAATAAAAATCAAAACAATCCTTCATTGTAATTTCAATGCAAATTGTGCTTGTTGGCTTTCATTTAATAATATTGTTTGATGCCTTTCCTTTATATTAATGCTTCTTTATTAGTTTTTCAGTTTCTATTGGATCTGTCTTGTAAGTTTAACACAAAATTTGAGTTGGCTCATCCAGAGACAAGTCAAATTCCTTCTGTTTTGAAAAATTGCACTAGGTACGCCATCTTGGATAACGCCTCTTGTTCACCTCTAGAACATGAAACGACTTGTAAAAACTTTGAAAACAACATAAGGCTCCATACAAGATGGCGCCTCCTTACAAATTCCACACATGTGCAGCATTGCAACGTGATACTACACCCAAAATGACGCTTCCTACAAAAGGACAAAAGATAAAAGCAAAATGTCACTCAGGAGGGTGTTTCCAAAATTCGACGTAGCATAAACAACCTTTGCGCCATAAATAGTTTCCATTCTACTCTACTTTCATAAATAATTTATTATTATTATTTTAATAAAAAAAGTTCAAGAACTTCTTCCTCGTCCAACCTTGACTAGAGTAATTTTTGGCATACATTAGTTAGAGTAATTTTAGTCAACGTCAATAGGGGTAATTTTTGAAGTCAGCCAATGCCTTTTTTGGCTGACTTCAACTAGGCTATATTTTTTGCTGACCTTGGTCAAGATTTTCTTCAATCAATCTCGACTAGATTATTTTCAGCTAACCTCGATCAAGACTATTTTTTGTCGATCTTAGCTAGGAAAATTTAAGTCAACGTCAGCTAGCACAATTTTTGGCCAAGCTATTTTCGGATGACCTTGTTCATGATTATTTTCGGTCAATCTCGACTAGTGTTTTTTTTTTTGTACCTATGTCGACTAGAGCAATTTTTAGCCGATCTCGACCATGGATGTTTTTGGTTGATTTAAGTTAGGGTATTTTTGGACAACGTCGATCAAGGTATATCTAATTAATTGGATTGTATTTGGATATAAAATCAATCCATTAAAATGGATTTAAAGTTGTAACACCCCATGTGCACCCAGTGTGTTAACATTACTATAATATCAGAATAGCATAAAATAAGCCGCAGAAGCATACAAGAATCGTATTTCTTGATACATTATGTATGGTTCATAAACAGAAACATGGTATATTTCACTATTTCTAGCCCTTATTGATCCAGATAATCAAACAATAAAACCAGGCAGATAACAACCATATCTATAACGATACGACAGGAGACAGAAACAACCTCAATATGCATACACCACAGGGAGCTCCAAGCTCATAGATGCTAGTCCAAGCAATTGCCATGCTTGGCTCTACTGGCTCCTTACCAGGGCTTTATCCTCTGCTCTACGCACCTGCAACATAAATCCCACACAGGGTGAGATAAAAATCTCAATAAGCCAGGGTTCTTAGAGGTCTTTCCTCCCCCTGGTTCACTATCAATTGCCTACTGTAACACTATGGCTTATCCATAGCCATCTGCATTCTCTCACCATAAATCACTCACACTGCTTATTATGCACGCCCAACCAGGCCTGTGCACTCACCATCTATACTGAGAGATCCTCTGTCTAGGAAAATAGGTTCTCTCAAGCTCCATGATTTTTAACTCTCAATCTCATAATATATATATATATATATCTTAGCCTTCTTGGCTTTCTTATCTAATATCTATCTCATATATATATATATATATATATATATTCATCCTATCTGTAACACCTCATCACTGTTGAGGTAACACTGATCCAAGGAATAGGTTCTCTGTAACCTAGTCCTTCACCTAGGGATAATCATCTAACAAGTACAAATCCCCAGAATCTCATTATACTCTAATCAATACCTGAGGAGGATCATCCCGTAAGACTCTCCACTCACTCAGGATGTCTATCACTACTCTGCCTGAGGAAGATCATCCACTAAAGGGCACATTCCCTCATGACTTCCCGCTGAGTATCTGAATAGGATCATCCACCGAGTGGGTACATCTACTCAGGACTCGCTTCATCTATGCCTGAATAGGATCATCCGCCGAGCGGGTACATCTACTCAGGACTTGCCGCCCAATACCTGAATAGGATCATCCACCGAGTGGGAACATCTACTCAGGACTGACTCTATCTATGCCTGAATAGGATCATCCACCGAGTGGGTACATCTACTCAGGACTTTCCACCGAGTACCTGAATAGGATCATCCGCCGAGCGGGTACATCTACTCAGGACTCACCGCCCAATACTTGAATAGGATCATCCACCGAGTGGGAACATCTACTCAGGATTTACATGGACGCCTATGGATTATCCTAGGGGAGATCATCCACCGAGTGGGAACATTCCCAAGGGGTCAATAGTCCACTATTCTCCGGCCAAAGAATGCACACCTAATTCTCATAAACAATACAAAACATGACACTCTCACAGTGTCAATCTAACATCAAGACCAACATGCCCTAACAACATTACCTCAATACACATCACAACACCATCACAGTGTTTCACTATCATAATCATCATCATACAACATCAAGGTGTCTGGCATGTCATACTATAATAGCCTAGGGCTTTTTATAAAAAAAAAGGAGTAAAAGAAATAGGAATTTAAATTTATAAAATTCTGTCGCAAAAGCCTTAGTGACGGAATTAGCAACGGATTTAGCGACGGATTTTAGCGACGGAGTCTGGCGCCAAGAGCGCCACAAGTGCTGGAAGTTGGCGCCAAGAGCGCCAGAGTGGCGCTAGGAGCGCCACAGATGCTGGAAACTGGCGCTAGGAGCGCCAAAGTGGCGCCAGAGGCACTGAAAAGTGGCGCTAAGAGCGCCAAAGTGGCGCCAAGGGCGCCAGAGGCACTGAAAAGTGGTGCTAAGAGCGCCAAAGTGGTGCCAAGGGCGCCAGAGGCACTGGAAAGTGGCACTAAAAGCGCCAAAGTGGTGCCAAGGGCACGGCATGTCGGTTAGGCCCTCTATATAAAGGGATATCGCGATTTTTCCAGAGGACACGACTGTTCCTCTTCCTCCTTGACCCCAGGCAGCCATTAGAGCACCTTAGAAGCTTCATATCTCCATTATAAACCATTAAAACACCTCCTAATCACCTTTAATCTTGAATTTAACCATTTAGGAGCCAATTTCATCCTAGTTTGGAGAGAACCCCCATTCCTTGAGCTTCTTGAGAGAGAGCTGAGCTTTGGAGAGGAAAAGGAGCTGGTACAAGGACGCCAGAGCTAGGAGAAAGACTTCTCCAGCCTTCCTTGATTGAATTAAGGTAAGAAACTCACGTCCTAACCGTTTAATTCTTGGAATGGGAGATTGGGTGAATAGTAACCAAGTATT
>PYAF01003073.1:541416-593438 GCA_007407185.1 Glycine tomentella
CTTCTCAAGCATTGTGGATGCTTTTCTTTTATGTTGTTTTGAGATGTATATCATGATTTGGTTATGCTATGATATTCATGTATACCTTTATATCTGTTTATATGCTGGAAAGTAAACCAGGGGGAGGGTAACCTCTAAGAACCCTGAGTTTACTGGGATGTTTATCTCACCCCTATTTGGGGCTTATGTTGCAGGAACAAAGTCTGAAGTCTCTGAGCGATCTCAAGGCAAGAGGCCTGTGCTGGGATAGTGTGAAGATAACCCTAGGTCTAGATGACTGGAGCTTGTTAGCTCCCATTTTGATTATTTTGGTTGTATTCTGATACCCTGAGGGGTCATTTGTATAGTTTTGAGAAAATTGGCCTGTATATTACAGTAATTGACCATATATGTAAAGAGTATGTATACTATAATAATTTATGCTTCCTTTACTATTCCTTTTCCCATGCATGCTGCGTTACTCTGATATTGTATAATGTTAATACGTCGGGTGCACACGGGGTGTTACACATACAGAACTATTATCAATATACAGCATAACACTCTCGCAGTGTTAGCTTATCATCAGGCACCGAACACTAACACAGTGTTCATCTCATCACTAGAACATCAGGGTATATCTCTTATACCCAATACAGCTCAATCCTCCATCCTAGTGTTTAACTACACTAGTTATCATATACATGGCTTATACACCTTATCAGACATAACAATATCATACCTAACACCATCACAGCGTTAGGATTTCCATTCATCATAGAACACTATCATTAATTAAAATACAACATAGTGTTCATTCTATCCCAAGCACATAATAGACTCAAATAGTGACCCCAAGCGAGGAAATCACTCCAAGGAACACTGAACTTACCTGGTAAGACCGTGCTTTCTCCTCAGTCCTCAGATGGTTGCTCCAAGATGATGACACCTTCGTGTCCCACCCTCTGGCAATTCATACAGCACAGTCAACATCATAACTACAATATCAGGTATCTGACAACGGTCTTCAACCGTTGCAATGAAAGGAAACATGATTCCTTTCTATAGCCCCTCAATTGTCTAACTTAGGGTTATCGACCTAATGACTTCATAGGCCACTCACAGATCCTTAGCAGGATCATTCTCAACTTGACCATGGCCTTAGAGTCTTGGTAAGACTCTGTATCAAACAATCCAATGGTCTATTTGTGCATAAATTCACCAGTTATCAATCATGGCCAAAACAGACATATTAATGCATATTCACCGTTTATTTGGCCTCATGAACAATTCTTATAAAGACACTTGGGTTCATTTCTAACTCAAAACCCCTTATCCACTCAATCTTCTTCCTACTCATACCACTCTCAGGGTCACAACCCAACTTCATCAGAAATCCAATTTCAATATCTCATATTCCTCGGAACAACCTCCTGATCATACTTTTCTAAAGAACCTAAGCCTAATTCCAGTCCTAACCCAAATGGGTTACTATTCACCCCATTACCCTTTTCACAAATTAAACGGTGAAAGCTGAGTTTCTTACCTCAAAGCTGTTGAGGAAGGCCCACTGATTGCCTCTCCAAGCCTCAGCATTCCATGGGTTGCCTTCTTTCCTCTGAACTCAGCTTTCCTCAGGGTTCTCAAGGGATGGGGTTTCTCTCAAATTTTAGGCTGGAATTAGCTCACATAAGGTTTTATTCATGATTATTGATGATTAGAAGGTGTTTAGGTGAGGTGTGATGAAGTTATGAAGCTTCTCATGCCCATTAATGGCTGCCTGGGCCAGAGGAAGAAGGAAAACAATGTTTTTCCTCAGAAAATCGCGTGAATGCCCTTTTATATTGGTCCTGACCGACATGCCGCGCCCTTGGCGCCACTTTGGCGCTCCTGGCGCCAATTTCCAACATCTGTGGCACTCCTGGCCAGACTCCGTCGCTAAATCCATCGCTAATTCTGTCGCTAAATCCGTCTCTAAGGCTTTTGCGACAGAATTTTATAAATTTAAATTTTTATTTCTTTTATTCCTTTTTATAAAAAGCCTAGGTTATTATAAAAGTGGTTTGAATTAGTTGGTTATGGATTGATTTTATATAATGGATTTTTTTGAACAACCCTAAATATCTCTTGTCCTAACTTTTAGGGATAGAAATAAGTCAAGTTACATGAAGTTTTGATAGGTTTGTACTTGACAACATATAATTTTCAAGTGATCTATTAGTAATTTTTAAGGCTTGATTTGATCAATTTGAAGGTCTGATATGATATGAAAATCTATTTATTAGTGTGGTTCATACAAAACTTGTAATTAAGCCAATAGGCCTATAACAATAAATAGGTATTTTTAAAAATGTTAATGATCATTACCTCTGTTCCTATTATAAAATTAAATCAATATTTTATTTAATGTGATTACTACAGGCATTTAAGAAAAAAATTCTATTAAATTTTATTTAATGTTTATTAACATATTAATAACATACATTTTTTAAGTAAGCATTGAAATATTATTAAGAAAATTGTTATATGGCGAAGATTTTTATTGTGTAAAAAAATATAAATAAATTGTTATAAGCTAAAAAAAATTATTTGTTATAAAAAGAAAAGCTAAATTCAAAGCGAGTACATATAAAAGAAATATGAAAAGTAATCACTATTTTTCACTTAAATTAATAGCCGACAAGGTAACGGGGAGTCGTATTTCTTGTTTGAAAAGGGTGGCATGTCATCACCATATTAAGTAAACTATTAGTACTATTTATTAATAACAAACAATGCAAGTTTACATTATTAAATTAAAAAATATAAAATAATATTATAAGATTTTTTTTCTTTCTAAAATACTTATAAATTAAATTGCATGACAATACTACAGTAGTACAGTATAACATTCTTCTTTCTTATTATGCAGAACGGTGATAATAAGGTGAAGTTGAAAAGCCTGTGTTCTTGAAATACTTGTGAACCACACGATGATCAAGCACACATCACAAGGCCTGAGGTTTAATTACGTTGAAAACAACTTGTTATATCCAAAAGCCCATATTATTAGATTCCAACAGCGACACTATTCCGCGGAGAAAAAAGAAAATTTGATGCACCCCCATTCATACGATGAATGGTAATTCGTGATTTTAGGTATTAATCAACAATAAAAACTTTTTTTATATAAAAATTCTAATATTTTATATCTAATATTATTATGAACACATATTTTTTTTATAACTTTTAGTAATTTTTATTTATTTATTGTTTTTAATATCTTAAAATAGAATTACTTTTTGTAAAAGACCCTCGTAATTTCTACCATATGTTAAGAGTTAAGACATCTGTCAATACTAAAAAAAAAACTTAAATAATAGTATAATTATTATTAGAGTAAATTTCACAAATTTCTCTAAACTTTAAAGAAATTACATTACATTTTTTTCTCAATTTTTAAAATCTTAACAAATCTCTTTAAATTGTCATTTAATTATTAAATGTCATTTAAACATTTGACAGTAATAAATCATATGTGTTGCAATTAAATGAGTATTTTTTTTCAAAAATATCATTGTCTTCCTCTTGTAAATATGGGATAATTTTGAAAAAAAATCAGATTGTAGAAAACTCAATCAAGTCGTCATACTAGTAAATCTATAATCCAAATGAACATCATGTGAACAAAATCATTAAATCAATCTCATTCCAACAATCCATAAACCAAATGAACAATTATAGATTTCAAAAATCAAATGAAATTATCTCAACCACCAAGTCATCAATGATCCAACACACAAAATCACCTTAACCAACTTCATATCAACAATAATAACATTAAATCTAGATATAATATTTAAAAAACATAAGTGAAACACGTGTAATTTTTTTAAATCTCATAAATATTTGTGTAGATTTTAAAAAATGAGAGGAGACATGTATAATTTCTTTAAACCTTCAATTTACTTTTGTTATTAGTGTTATTTTCTAATAAATTTGACATTTTATTTTAAGGAAAATGTTATATTCTCTTACAAATCTTTTACAATTCCATAAAAAATATTAAATGAAAAGTTAAACACATTTAATAATTTTAAAATAATACTCCAAATAAAAGTAGGAGATAAATTAAAATAAAAGAAAGTATAAAAATTAATAAAAATAATTAATTCTATTATTTTTTGTTATTATAATAATCATTCCTTTTATATTTTGATAATTAATTAACGACAAATGCTAACCAATAATTTTAAGAAATTTATTAAAAAACTAAAAGATTTTTTATTTATTAAAATACATAAAATTATACTGTTTATAATTTTTTTACGTTGTTTTATAATTTTTATATTAAATATTTTCTCTTTTAGTTTATTAATGGTAAGAATACTGGGGAGCAATAGTCTTAGTTAAAATTAAATAGTAGTACATGGAGTAGTATCAAAGACTTTTTGTTTTTGGATTGTAGAGCACGTATTTTCCTCTGGAATTTGCTTCTGGGGTGTTTCCACTGTTCCCATAATAATAATAATGAATGCTGCCTCACGAATTTGTGTGTCATGTTAATGTAGAAAGAGAGTGAAGGGGTGGACGCATAACTTACTTTTGCAAGGCACGAGTAAATGCTCTTGTTGTCCGTTTTGACCCTTTTTTCTTTTACTTACCTCAATTTTTTTCCACTAGCTAATCAGCGATGAAACCAATCCTTTTATTTATTTATTTTATTTATAGGAATTGAAAATAATGTCGTACAATTTATAACAATCCACGTACTCTTCCTCTTTTCTTCTTCTCTATATATATGTGCCTCATGAAAAATAGACAACATAGCCCCAGTTACAGAACATTGTCTCTGCTTCATCATTCTCACAATTGAGGAGCCCAAAGGGATCAAATAATCTCTTCAACACAGAAGAAGAAAAAGAAGGAGAAATTAGAGAAGTTGCTAGATATAGCTCATAGCTATAACATTTTTATTTTGGGGTACAAAATGAGAAGACCACCTTGCTGTGACAAAATTGGGATTAAGAAAGGGCCTTGGACTCCTGAGGAAGACATCATATTGGTCTCTTACATTCAAGAACATGGACCTGGGAATTGGAGATCGGTTCCCACTAATACAGGTAACAAAATTTCAACATTAATTTTAACATATGGTTTTTCATTTTCTTCATTTATTTGGTGGGTTTTTAATATTTTTGTGCAACTGGGCACCGTTGATTAATTGTTTAATAAATTGGTGAGGGATATACATGTATGATGTAGTATATGATGCCATTAATTTTTTTTTTCAGGTTTGATGAGATGCAGCAAAAGCTGCAGACTCAGATGGACCAACTATCTCCGACCTGGTATCAAACGAGGGAATTTCACCGATCATGAAGAGAAAATGATAATCCACCTCCAAGCTCTTTTGGGTAACAGGTACCACCTTGTGTCCAAATATTTGATTAGTATCTTAATTAAAAGCCTAAATAATTTAGGGGTAAGATTTTTGTTCTAGAAAAATTTAAGGGTTTACAAGTCAGTTTCTAATATAATGTAGAAGCTTGATTGTTGAGTTTTGAGTCATTAAATTTACAAATAAATGAATTGTGTGTATAAAATGGGAAAAAAAAATAATCATATATTAAGGATTTGTTTGTTTGCTTTAATTTGATAATAATCGATGTTTTTGATGAAGTTTGTGACGTGTATAAATGTGTGCAGATGGGCTGCTATAGCTTCCTACCTTCCACAAAGGACAGACAATGACATAAAGAACTATTGGAATACCCATTTGAAGAAGAAGCTGAAGAAGATGCAAAGTGGGAGTGATGATGATGATAATAATGAAGACAAATTAAACTCTTGTAAGTCTCAAATAAAGGGTCAATGGGAAAGAAGACTTCAAACAGATATCCACATGGCCAAACAAGCCTTATGTGAGGCCCTATCCCTTGACAAACCAACCCAAATTTTCCCAGAGACGAAATTACCCTCCACTTCTTCACACCACCCCACAACAACACCAAACCAAACAGCATCCTTGTATGTATCAAGCACAGAAAACATAGCCAAATTGTTGGAGAATTGGATGAAGAAATCCCCAAACATCACAACCGAAACAAAACCGTTCAACATTAATAACATGGTAGCCACAGGGTCTAGTTCAAGTGAGGGAGCACAAAGCACAATCACATGCACACAGGACCATGCCCTTGACTCTTTGTGGAGCTTAAACTCTGAACTCTCTTCTAAATCTGAAGAAAACACCAACTTGGGTGAGAGCAAGCCACAGTACCAAGAGGCGCAAGTTCCTCTCATGTTGCTGGAGAATTGGCTCTTCGATGATGCTGCACCTCAGTGCAATGAAGATCTAATGAACATGTCACTCGAAGAAAGTACAGAAGGGTTGTTCTAGTTGATCCTAACGATGTAGCATACTTGAGGTCGGCACAAAATCCATGTAACCAAATCAAGCACAAAGGTATTTGAAAAAAAAAAAGAAAAGAAAGAAAGAAAGAGTGTGCGTGCGTGCGTGAACTACTTTTCTCCGTCCCCCAGTGGGAAGGTAACTCCCTCAATACAAAACAAAGTGTACATTACAAGTACATCTATAGCTATGATTATGTTAGCTTATCTTATCTACCATAATAACTAGAGTTGAATATATATATATATATATATATATATATATATATATATATATATATATATATATATTGTGTTTTTACTTTTTAGCACGGGTTTCCCTATGTCTTAATGTAATTTCTTTTTAATATTTCTTTGCAAATTATAAACAAACATATATGTTTAAAATTTAAAAATTAAGAATTACTAATATTTTTATGATATAATTAAGAAAACTATTTAAAGAATTGTAAGAGAAATTAAAATTATTTTTCACTTCTTTTTGATATATAGAGAAAAAATTACTATTATTTTATATCACTTATCAAATGAAAATATATAAACATAATTAAAATTTATTCAACTTCAGAAAGCCAGTCCTTTTTCCTTTCTCACCTTGCTGGCACTTCGGTTTCACACCAGCGAAACGCAAATTGTCCTTTGCAATTAATTGTGGTGCGTCTCTTTAAATAAAGTTATATAAGTATATATCAACCTCCATTGGTGATAGATCTGAGACTTTTACCAAGTCTTTTTGGTCTCCTATATGGCTATACGCACTTAATGTTTTACATGTATTCAGATTCATTGCAGTTAAAATTATTATACCCCAAATGACAAAATGCAATATAAATGATTGAATAAATTTATATTTAATTTGTCTATCAAATTCATGTTGAGTTACGTTGTAATACATTGAATACGTTTAACTTTGATTGTAATTAATCTATATATGTTTTCTTGGCTTTTGAGTTTGTTTCTCGATAAGAACATTTTCATGCTACTAACATTATCTGCTGCAAGTCTCTTTGCCTCTCAATAAAAAATGCTTGATTATTGGTTTCGGTATTTATTATTACAGTTAATCCCTTTGTCTCATTATAATTATTATAAGAGAAAAAATTTGTCCCAAAATAATTATATTTTTTTAGTATAACATTAATTATATTTTTTCACTTATATTTCTTATAATAGGTGTTTTAAAAATCGGGAGGGGATGTTTAATTTTATCTATTTGCGTTGGGGAGAGGGGTTCAGTGCGGGAAGTGCGGGGAGGTGTTCACGGTGGGGAGGGGGGCTAATGAGAGGAGGTGTTGGCCAAGATTTCTGCCAGGGGGGTTAATAACTGGAGGTGTTGGCCAAGATTTCCGCGGCCCGGGGGGAGGAGGTTCTGGGCCCATGCAAGGTGTCCAACCGCATAGGGCCCCAAAAAATAATGGCCTCAAATATTAATTACTGTAATATATGTTTAACATTGAAAATTAGAGGAGATAGTGATGCCTATTTTTAATAATCAAGTTCTCATCAACAACAATTTTTACTATTTTTACATTTTATTTATTTTTAAATTGTCAATCGAGGGTCCCGTTTTCTAAAAAAGGAAAATATTAAACAGGACTCCAAGAAAATTTGTCAAAGTTTGCCCCATCCCCGGGAAGATACTTCTTTTTTGTTGGGGGGAAGAGAGGGGGTTGCTGCACTATTTAGTTGTTGGGCTGCTTCCAGTAAATGGCAACGAAACTATTTTTAAAATTTTTTTTTTTTGAATTTTAAATTAAGTGACTATTTTTTTAAGTTTTGAAGTCTGTTAATAGTGGATAAGTGGTATATATTTCTTTTTCTTTAGGCACATAAAATCTATTTTTAAAATACTTAAAATTGTTAATAATATTAATATAGAATAAAAGTAAATTGAGTGTAAGTATGAGTTATTGGGTGAAAATGGGTTAATGGGTGGGAATTAGCATTTTATAATTTTTTATTAATGATTTTGTTTCTTGAACTTAAACTTATTTATCTAATGTTTATGATCTTTGTTACTTGTTTATTTGAACTTAGACAATGATGTTTTTTTTACATTTTGGTATCTAATTAGTTATGTTATGGTTTGTGATGCCTTTTTTTTAAATATTTTAAGACAGGAATAAAAAATTTATATTTTTATTACATAAGGGTTATGCGGGTTAATTAATGATCCACCGGTTCGACCACTGACTCAATGACTCAGTACCTTGGTCAGTTACCATGTCGGTTTTTAAAACTATGCTTATAATATTAATAGTGGATAACAAAATCTATAAATAAATTATAAAATTAATACTCTCTTTTATTTATTTATTATTTTTCTTGGTCGGCATAAAATAATCTAGGATGATTATTATTTTGGAACGGAAAAAATACTTAATTTAATAAACAATAGAAGTTATGTCCTAATTTCATATTTAATTTCATCTCTCTGAAAAATTTGTCTCATTAAATATTTTTTGGTTGAATAAATTATTCTAAATTTATTGTTTAATTAATCATTATTCATCATATAAATTTTACTTTTACTTTTATGAATTTGATACACTAATCAAAACTTTAACAATTAATATAATTCTTTAGCAACCGATTTGATCATATTTTTAATTAAGTATATGAAGAGTAAGGTAATATTATACGTGCAAATAAGCTAAATATATTACAATGTTATGCAATTTGTCGAAATTCCCAAAATCAGACCAAAATATGATATAGGTTATTAAAAAAGCGTTTCACTTATTATATTTTTCCATTTCAGTATCCACATGCTTACTCTAGACTTAATAATATCACCTTGTCTAATTTTAACTAAATATGTAGTATGCGCACTACTAGAAATATTAGTTTTAAAATCATTAAGTTAAGATCAGTTAAGGCAAAAATCGATGTTAACAAAATCGCGGTGGCAATCTTGATGATAATGATTTAATCCTTGATATTGGTCTCACTCATTTCTCGACACAAATGCCTTATGTCGACAAAGAACAAGAAGTCGACGATGTTCATGCAAATCTTAATGATCATGATAAAGGAAAATTAATTAACATCGTTTAATGTAATCTTTATTTTATATTTATTTGTTTCCACATTTACAATTTCATAATTATTTTACTTTTCACTTAACTTTAATTAATTTTGTTTTTAATAGGATGACTACACCACCGAGCTCCCCTCCTCGTCCTGAGTAAGCACCTTTGCCGTCTACGGGGAAGAAGACTAGGAAAGTAACACGGTTGATGTCATTAGCTACCAAACCCGTCGATGTTGACAGACCAGTGGTTCATGTTGATCCTGCCACTGCGAAGGTTGATGGTCCCCATAAAAAGAAATTGAGGACGTATTGGGGATCGTGGCTCGAGACAAGGTGGATGTCACAATTGGTAACTGGAAGAACTCAGAAGGAGTTAATTTGGGAAGACATTTAGGTATTAGAATTAAATGTCCAATGTCAATGTAATTTTTTGTAGTAATACAATTTAAGATTTATTGCAATTGTTAAATTTGTTTTTTGTATGACAGACTGAATTTGATATACCTGAAGCCTCTGACCAACGAACGAAGAAGAAAATTCTTTAGATAGTAGGAGAGCGATGAAGGCAGTTCAAGTCAGATTTGACCTCCAAATGGGCTCTGGCAGAAGGCAAGGGTGAAGATGACGACATAGTATGTGAAAAATAAGGCATCAACAAAGAAAAGTGGCACCAATTCTGTGAGAGTCGTAGAGTCGCTTCATGGGAGGTTAGTTGACTTCCATTATTTTAGAATTTGTCAATTATGCAGTTTTTTTCTAAACCATTGGTGTTTACAACTATCTGTGCAATTTTGACAGGATGTTAGAAAGAAGGCTCAGGCCATCCAGAAGTTAAACATTGCCCCTCACGTGTTGTCTCGCGGGGGTTATGATTTATTAGAAATGGAGGAAAAAGCAAAGAAATGATTGGAGGAAGCAACCTAATCCAGGAGCACTGAAACACTCGTTCATCCTTCGTCTCCTATTAAACAACACATGAAGTGGAAGATGGCTAGCACAAAAAAAGAAAGAAGCCATGACATCTGAGGCAACACTTGAGATTGCAGAAAAGATTGTAAGTCAAAGGATGGTTTCATTGGTTTTTACTTAGACAAACAACAACAACAACTTACAAAACTCATGTAGTATTTATGTTGATTGTAGGATACCCTGAAAGAGCAATCTACACAGGGTAGCTTTGTAGCCCGTGGACGTCAGGATGTACTGACTGCTGCCATTGGACGACCATAGCACCCAGGCCATGTCCATGCTGCTAGAGTCGGTGTAACCATAAAACAATACTTTGAACTTCAACAACCTCTCGCATGTGTAAGTCTATGAACCCTGAAGACTTGGATCAACTGAAACAAAATATCAGGGAAGAGCTAGAGCATTCTATCACTGAAAAAGTGACTCAACAACTCATGTTGTCCTTCAGCCAAATCCAGTCCCAGATGCAGTCTCTGGATTGTATACCGCCTCTTGAGGTTGAGGTTGGTCCTCGTGGTGCCTATGTCAACACGAAGGGAAGTTGTGTCGATCCCTTGGGGTAGGACCCAGACACGGGGTGCATCAGACAGATGTGGGTTGTATGTCGATGACAATCCTCCCCGCCTGATTGCCCTTGGAAGAATTTATGAGGGGTTGACAATCGTGCACAATGTCCCTTTGGCTAATGATCAGGTCAAGGTGGGTGCTGAGGAAGTTTGAGATGCTGATGCTCTCGTCCCTGTACCCATTGACGAGGTTCAGTTAGTGGGTAGGCCCTTAATACCTTCCTTGCTTGGCCGACACATCTTGTATAGCCTATTTCGAAAAAGGTATTTCATTTTTTGTGTTTATTATCATTTAACTGTTGATTGTCATTGACTTATGTTTATTAACTGTGTAAGATAAACAAGGACATGAGGAACAGGCGAAACCTGTACATAAGCTGGAACCTAATGAAGATTCCCTGCACCAGATCGCATTGACCATCCCCCAGCTTTTCCTCAAACCCATGCAGGTGCAGTGGGACCCTACTTTGTTCAGGGTGTATAATGACATCTTCCCGTTGTACATAAAACATCAGGATATTTTTGAAATAATCCATGGTGGTCAATGTCTGAACATCTCTATTTTACAACTGTGGATTCTGTAAGTCACTTTCCATTGGCTACCATTACATAACTAATTGTTTTATATTCATGCATAATTGACTTTATTTTCAAAATAATAGGCATATGAATGACTTAGGTCTGCAATCTGATAATGCCTCTGTCTATGGATTCATTGAGCCACAATCCATACAGAGATCTGGGCAATCGCAATTTGAATCTGAAGACTATATTAAGAAATGGATGAAGAGTTCATAGAAACATGTCTACCTTCCAGCGTACTTGAATGGGTAAGTAAAATTGTACAAATCAATTTAAATAATGTATGCACTTTAATAACTTAAATGTTCTCCAATGCAATGCACATTGGCAACTGGTCGTTATATGTCCTAAGGACAATATTGTCGTGTGGTTTTGTTCGTTGCACAATAAGCCTGATAACTACCTGAAAGGAATTATTAACAGATAGGTTGTAATTTGTAAGATATTTACTTTATTATTTCTAAGACATGAATATATTAATTTTACAATATGCATGCAAGTTTCTCTTAAGCAGTGCTTTGAAGAGATTACACGATACTCAAGGAACTAAATCCAAGACTACTACTAAATGGATTGTAGTTAAAATAAGTCATTTAAACAATGGTTGATGTCTTCAAAATAACACCCTTTACTATTTACACTAATTTCCATTTAACTTTGACTATGTTATTGAATTCAGTGTAATAAGCAAAAAAGAAGCATTGAGTGTGGCTATTATGTCATGTATTGGATGTCAACGATAGTCCAAGGAGGCTTCAGGGATAATTGGGACATGGTAATTGTCTGTTGGTCCTAGATGAACTCAAGAAGGGGGAGGTGAATTGAGTTTTATAAAATAATTAATAATTTTAAATCAAACTCAAAGCAATAATATGGAGATAAGAGATAAAGAAGACAATCAATTTAATGTGGAAAACCCAATTGGGTAAAAAACCACGACGTCCAAATTGGATAATCAATCCAATGGATAACTCCACTCCACTATGATAATTTTGTGTACAAGAGTTCCTAGTATCCTAGTTTCCTAGTCTACCCTTACACAACAATTATCCCAGCTGGTATCCTTGTTTCCCAGCAAAAAGCTCTAGTCTCAATTCACCAAGAATAGAGATAGAATGGTATCCTTGTTTCCCAGCCAGACTGGTATCCTAGTTTCCAGTTGCGACCTCTTCCAAAATCAAGAAGAAGAATACAATAAAATTGTTACATTTATGCTTCTATTCCTTAAGCAAATAGGTACCTTTAAATCCTGATGGAGAGTTGAAGAATCAAACTTGCCAAGTGCTTCTATATGATCTCACAACAACTCTCTCAATGATGCAAACACAAATTCTCTAAAGCTCTAATATTATGTGGAATGAAATGCATACTCTGAACACCAAAATATGTTTCTATTTATACTAATTTAAAGATATGATTTTAACCAATTTTTGAATGCAATACTAAAAATATTCTATCATATTATCCAATGCAATCTTAAAGATATTCTATTATATTATAAAATGCAATCTTAAAAATATTCTATTCTATTTTTGAATACAATATTAAAAAATATTCTATCCTATTTATGAATGCAATCATAAAAAATATTTTATCTTATTATGCAATGCAATTTTAAAGCAAATATCTTGGCAAGATCAATCTTCTAATCTCCTTACATAAAATTTAATAAAAAATAAATAGAAACAAATCTTTTTAATTTCATATCATCTTAAATGATATCAATCTTCAGAATTCTTCAAATAATCTTCTCAATTATGTTGATCTTCATAAATCCAAAATATTAGTAACTTCAAAATATCAAATAATCAAATAACTATCATCAGTGCAATAAATATAATAATGTGACATTCATTGTTTGTTATCATTAAAACTTTATAAATCTTTTTATGCATTAGGGGTTCAACAAATATCCAACAATTTCCCCCTTTTTGGATGACAAATAATTAATGCCATGTACTATTTGAATGAACATATATACTATGAATGCACTATGAATGGATGATTTTCAACTTTATCTACTAATGATTTTCAACTATTCCCTAGCCCTTCTAAGCTATGACTAGAATCAATAACTCACAACAGTCTACCATAACATGGCATTCAAACCTCTTTCCCCCTTTTGACATCATCAAAAAGATTAAAACAAACAATCATGATAGAGAAAATGGTTATGAACCTTAGCAGGAATAGGGATACATGGGGTAGAACAACATGAATAGAGCTAACAATGAAGAACAAGAAAGCGATAAAGATGAAAGACTGCAAAGAAATTCACATTCTAAAGCACATGCCTTAACATTGCAATAAATTGCCTTTTTGCCCATATTTAGGATCACTCTATGTTCTTATTCTCCAGGCTTTCCATAAGCTTGTACATCATGACTGCTCTCCACTCTTAGTGTGAAAATATTTCATAAGCCACCAAATCAATAGGTCTTTATAAGCTTGTAATGTACAAGGTGGATAATAAACAAACAAAGAATAAGGTGAGATAGGAAACAAATAAGTATAGTACTAAAATGCATAGTTTCCTACTTTCCTCTCCACTTAATACTTTCAACATGTTGTTTCTTTTTTTTTAACTCAAGATGATTGCTTCAACTTTCTCTTTCTTTTCTCCTTTTCTCCTTTTTTTTTTGAATCAAGATGAATTTTCTTTTTCTTTCCACTGTCATTCCCCCTTTTTCTTTTCTTTTTCAACCAGACACCTCATGACACTTGCTTTAGAAGATGATTTTTCTTTTCTTTTTCTTTCCACTGTCATTCCCCTTTTTTCTTTTTCTTTTTCAACCAAACAGCTCATGACACTTGCTTTAGAAACTATGAATACCCACACCTAAAAGGGATTTTTTAATCAAAACACAAAGGGTTGCATATTGTAATTTATCAATAAAAATCAGAGTTAAGGCTCAAATAGGGTGACTAGAGATATAAAATACTGAAAGGGTTAGCTTGAAAGGCTGAAAGGATCAAAGATGGCCTATATAATTTTTAGTAAACTTATGAAACATCTCAAACAATGAGCCTTGAGCTGCAATCATACTAGTTTCTGCACAATCTCTAAGAAAATGATGTTTGATATGAATATGCTTGGTCCTAGAATGCAACACAGGATCTTTAGAAATGCAAGTGACACTAGTACTATCACATAAAATAGGCATACAATCTATACTAATGCCAAAGTCAGAAAGTTGTTGCGTGACCCACGATATTTGTGTGCAACACAAAGTTGTTGCTATATACTCTGCTTCAGTTGTGGATAAAGTCATTGAGTTCTGCTTTTTAGATCCCCATGACACTAAGCATGAATCGAGAAATTGTGCCATCCCAGAAGTGATTTTCCTACCAACTAAGTCACCTGCAAAGTCAGCATCACTAAAAGCAAACAAATCAAAGTTAGCTCCTCTAGGATACCATAAGCTCAAATCACTTGTCCCTTTTAAATATCTTAGGATCCTTTTTTACAGCTTTTAGTGGATTTTTTTTTATTACTCTGAAATCTAGCACATAATCCTACAATAAAAACTATATCAGACCTACTTGCAATAAAGTACAGTAAAAAGCCTATCATACCTCTACATAGTAACATTTACACTCTTACCATCCTTGTTTTCATGAATTCTGTCACCTATAGCCATAGGAGTGTAATGTGTCCTTGAAGACTCAATTCCATATTTTTTTGAGAAGTTCTCCGAGATACTTCTGCTGATGAATCCAAGTTCCTCCTTCACTTTGAACTATCTGCAGCCCTACGCCCATAATTTTTTCCTTTGTTATTGTCACTAAAGGTCACACTTCCACCTTCAAAAGGTTTAAGTGAGAGAAATTTTGATTTGTCTCCTATCATATGCTTGGAACAACTATTATCAAGGTACCACAAATTGTTCCCCCTCACTCCAACTTGCAGTCACAAATCAATGATTAGTTTTGGGAACCCAGTCTAGCTTGGGTTCCTTCTTCTTCTCAACAAAGTTAGAAAGCTCATCTTTTCTAATCCAAACTTGTTTTACTTTGCATGCAGAAATACAATTATTCTTAACATATGTGACATTCTTTTTAATAGCTTTTATCCTACTCTTGCATTCAAATTTAAGATGTCCTACCTTGCCACAATGATAACACACCCTTTTCTCATACAAGTCCACATGCTTAGTTTTTGTTTTCCAGGTAGATTTCTTATTACCTTTAAAGCCTAACCCATGCTTAGATGTGTTACAATTCTTGTCCAACCAGTCAATAGCATTGGGTCTATCTACCTTGGAAGTCCTAAGGGCATACTCTAGCTTATTTTGGAGGTCTTTATTCTCTTTAGTCAACTTTTCTACCTCACCCTCCAATTTTTCAATTTTTTCTTCCAATAGAGCATCACAAATTGCCACACATTCCTCTTTCTTATGCTCTTTCAATTTAACAACTAGAGAAGCTTTTTTGTTTTCAAGTTCAGAAGCAATATTCTTAAGGCTAGTGATTTCCTCCTCTAGGCTTTCATTTGTTTTTCTCAAATCTTTATTTGCCTTAGAGAATTTTTGAAGCTCATTCTTTAATTCACCAAAGTCATCAATCAACTCATTATTATTTTCACTTATTTTTAAATACTCGTTTACTACAAAGTCAAACACTTTCAGTAGACGCTTCTTTGTTAACAAATGCATGGAAGATCTCAGCTCAAGAAAATTTACCTCAGTGTCTTCACCTTCTGAGTCAGTTCCAGCCATAAGACAAATGTTGGTCTCAGCTTCACTGTTTTCAGAGCCTTCTTCCTCTGAATCAGAATCACTCCAAGCAACTATCATTGCTTTCTTTAATGTTAGGAATGAAGAAGATTACAAGGAATCAAGATGAGGAAGATTACAAAGAATTAAGTGGAAGAAGATTACAAGTTTTGATTTTACATGCCCACTCAATAGATGCATATGTAATTGTTTAAGCTTGGTTCAAGGAGTTAAAGCCTTATATTCTCACTTAGGTTGTTTGATTCATGCATTCATACATTCATTAAATCATGTTTAAATCATATGAAATCATTTAAATAATTGGTAAGTTTTAAAGGAAATAAGATTTTCATAAAAAAAATCATTTTCTACTATTTTAATCGATTACCAATATGATATAATCGATTAAATGCATATTGACAGATCTGCATATTTCCTTAAGAACATTTTAACCGATTACCAATAATTCGTAATCGATTAAATTTGCTTGACTATGTTAAGTCGTTCTGTGATAATCGATTACATCACGGAATAATCGATTATCTGAGTCTCTGCATAATTCTCAGAAGCTATTTTTTATCTGGTTTAATCGATTACCAGATTGTTGTAATCAATTAAACATGCATTGTTGAGTTTTTCACACTTCCTGTGATAATCAATTATTTGAGACTTTAATCGATTACAATAGTGTATCAGAAAATCCTGACCTCCTGGAATAATCGATTACAAGAAGTGTGGAAAATAAGGAACACTCGCAATTAACCAAGAGGGGGGGTGAATTGGTTAACCTTGGTAATTTAAAAATTTGTTTGATGAAAAACAAGTTTCAAATCAGAGTTTAATTGCCCTTTTGGATTTTTATCACAAAACCAATTGAAGAACTTTATCCAAGATCAATCGAAGATTTGTAATGCTTCAAGAATAACCACACAAAACAGAATTCACATAGGAAATAATCAAAACTGCAGAATATAAATCAAAACACAATATTTATACTGGTTCACCTCAAAACCTATGAGGCTACATCCAGTTTCTTCTACTCAACACTAGAGTAGAGTTCCACTATTGCAAATATTTTCCTTACAAGCAATTACAAACTTCTCTTCCTCAACCCTAGAAGAGAGATCTAAAACCCTATTAGATCCTTAGAAGCCACACCCACACTAAGAACACTACTCAGCTGTCTTTGGAGAAACCCTATCTCCCTTGGAGAAACACTATCTCCTCTTGCAAGAAATCTCACTTACAATAGAATCAACAATTACAAAGTTACTGCAGAAAACTTCACACCCACAAAGAGCTAGGAAAGAATTCACCTGATGATCCAAGAATGAAATGCATATGAAAGAAAATCTCAGGTTGAATGCAGACCAATTATGCAGAATAGATTTCCTAAACCTTTGTGAAAGAATAGCTTGCTTCACTAACAAGTTTAGTGACCCATGAATGATTTAATGGAAGCAAGACTCAAAGAACCCAGAAGAATGCCTTAGTGACTCCTTAGAATGCTCAGAATATCGAAAAGTTTTTGATTCAATCTTAATCTCTGTTCTATTCTTATCACAAAAGGCAAGGGCTCTATATATAGTTAAATTTGTAACGAAAATAATCGATTAATTACGCTCCCCACGCTCCTGTAATCGATTAAAATAACCTTTGGAGGTTCAAGATTTCAGAAAATGGGTCAAATAATCGATTAACCCGAGGTGTAATCGATTACACCAGACTGAACAAAATTTCCGTTTACATAAAATAATCGATTACATTTCATGGTAATCGATTAAGTCAGAGCAGGCATAAATCTGATTAGTGTAGAATAATCGATTACAAACCACAGTAATCGATTAAGCCAGTGTGAGTGCAAAACATGATTTGAACTGTATAATCGATTACAATAAGTGGTAATCGATTAAGCCAGAGTGACTGTATTTTCCAATTAAGCAAGTAATCGATTATGATATCATAGTAATCGATTAAAGCAGTCACGAGGCCAAATCCTAAGTATGCTATGTTTCATGAAATCGGTTAATCCGATGCAATAATCGATTAAAGTGTTCATGTTTGATTTTTCAGAAAGCCTATGAACAAAATAATCGATTCACTTAAGGCAGTAATCGATTAAAGCAGTACTAAGCTATTTTTCAAAAAATACTTGACTTTTTCTTAAGTTTCAAATCAATTACTTAAAATTTATATGATGCAATGCTTGTATGATATATGAATGATATGTATTCAAAGCTTGGATCACCATAGTGCTTTCTTTCCTTTTACATTAAATCACAAGCATCAATCTTCATTCCTTGAGCCATGTTGAAAGCCAAAATATCCAAGTCTTCATGTGCTTGATTCTTCAAGATCTTCATGTAGCTCCCCCTCAAACTAACAAGAAGGATTAATCGATTATTTGTTCTTAAGATTTTTTCCAGATTTCTGATGAATACTTTAATAGGTTATTTTGGAAAGTTAATCGATTACATTAGTTAAAATAATCGATTACAGTAACGGAATAATCGATTACAGGTAGTTAATTCTATTTTTTTATAAATAGAAGGAGCTTATTCTGTTATGTGTGGATTTTAGTTTTCGAACAAGCTTTGGAAAAATCATTTTCCGAGAGTTCTAAAATCACAAAAGCATAGTAGAAACAGAAATTCAAAAGAAAATCAAGAATCATGAAGATTTTCATTTGTTGAGTCATCTACTACATAATGTGAAGATTGTGTTCAAGTTTTGTCAAAAGATGTCATCAAGAAAGATCATTGCATTCATTCTCAGTCTGGTTTGATCATTTAATTTTGTTCATTGTACTGAGGAATTAGAGGTGATATCTTTCTTGAATCATTTGCTTAGTTGTTTTGATTGATATTGTGTGGTTTTGTTGTTAGTTGTTCATATAACAAATTGTGATCTTTAAAGCTTGGCTAGATAGGTTTCTAGTGGGTAGAACAAAGAGGGGATCTCTGGTTCTTAGATCATTTGAAAAGTCTATAGGTTTAGATTTTTAATTTTACCTAGGAAGGGTAAAAGAGATCTTTGTAAGCTTGTAAAGATATTATATTTGTTATAGTGAAATCTCTAATCAAGGTTGATTAGAAGTAAACTAGATGTAGCCTCCGGGGTTGAGAGGTGAACCAGTATAAATCTTGTGTGTGATTGAATATTTCTGTTCATATTCATATTATTCTTGAAGTATTATTTTTGTTCATATCACAAGATTGGTTATAGCTCAAGAGTGGTTTGATTGAGATAAAAGTGAATTCAAAAGTTTGATTTCTTAATTGGTTTTAAGATACGATCCTTCTTTCAAGACTTCCGCTGTATTAAAATTTTGTTTTAAATTTTAAAAACTCTGAGGAAAAACCAATTCACCCCCCCTCTTGGTTATTTGCATAAGTGTTCATAATATTTTCATTGAACTCCTTCTTTTCATACTTCTTCTGCTCTTTAGCCTTTTTCTCCTTTCTATTTTCTTGCTCTACTTCAGGACAATCCTTAACCCTATGACCTATTTTGCCACATCTAAAGCAACTATAATCAATTCTTGAAGAAGAGAAAGTTTTGGATTTTACCTGTTTGTTGCTTGAGTTTCCATTATACTTTTGGTTCTTTAAGTGTTTTTTGAACTTTTGCACAAGCATTTCAATCTCCTCCTCATCATCTGTGTCATCACTCACTTCCTTTGATTGAACTTTTAAAGCAATGCCTTTATCCTTCAATCATACATATTCCTTCTTGTGGGACTCCAGTTGCATCTCATATGTCATTAGGGATCCTGCCAACTACTCAAGGTTGAAAGTCTTAAAGTCTTTGGTTTCTTGCAAAGCAGTGACCTTGGGCATCCAGTCCTCTTTTGGAAGACTCGTCAGAATTTTCCTTCCTTGCTCCTCAACCTGTATGTCCCTGCCTAAAGCATTTAACTCATTTACTATGTTAGTAACATGAGTTATGATATCCGTAATAGACTCTTTAGGCTTCATAGAGAACAATTCATATTGATGCATAAGGAGATCAATTTTAGACTTGTTTTACCTCGTTTGTACCCTCATGTGTTTCCTCCAGAAGATTCCACATTTGCTTGGCAGTCTTGCAACCCATCACGCAGTTGTATTCTTGTGTCCCTAGTCCACAATGAAGAATTCTCTTGGCTTGAGCATTGTATTCCAACTTCTTCCAATCTTCATCAGTATATTCGTCCTCAAGTTTCGAGACTCTTTCTCTCTTTTCATTCATCTTTGTGATCTGAAAGTCTCCTCTTTCAATCACCTTCTAGACTTGATAGTTCTCTGCTTGAATGAAAATCTTCATTTTGTTCTTCCAGTAATTATAGTACCTTCCCTCAAATAGTGGAGGCCTTAGGGTAGAGTAACATTCTCTTATTGTCTCCATCGAGTTCATCTTAAGATCTACTCTTTAGGAGTTACCTGCAAAATAAAGAGAACACTGCTCTAGTACCAATTGTTGGTCCTAGATGAACTCAAGAGGGGGGGGGGTGAATTGAGTTTTATAAAATAATTAATAATTTTAAATCAAACTCAAAGCAATAATATGGAGATAAGAGATAAAGAAGACACAATCAATTTTAACGTGGAAAACCCAATTGGGTAAAAAACCACGATGTCCAAATTGGATAATCAATCCAATGGACAACTCCACTATGATAATTTTGTGTACAATAGTTCTTAGTATCCTAGTTTTCTAGTCTACCCTTACACAACAATTATCCCAGTTGGTATTTTTGTTTCCCAGCAAAAAGCTCTAGTCTCAATTCACCAAGAACAGAGACAAAACTGGTATCCTAGTTTCCCAGTTGTGACCTCTTCCAAAGTCAAGAAGAAGAATACAATAAAATTGTTACCTTTACGCTTCTATTCCTTAAGAAAACAGGTACCTTTAAATCCTGATGGAGAGTTGAAGAATCAAACTTGCTAAGCGCTTCTATATGATCTCATAACAACTCTCTCAATGATGCAAACATAAACTATCTAAAACTCTAATATTATGTGGAATGGAATGCATACTCTGAACACCAAAATATGTTTCTGTTAATACTAATTTAAAGATATGATTTCAACCAATTTTTGAATGCAATGCTAAAGATATTCTATCATATTATCCAATGCAATCTTAAAGATAATCTTAAAAATATCCTATCCTATTTTTGAATGCAATCTTAAAAAATATTTTATCTTATTATGCAATGTAATGCAATCTTAAAGCAAATATCTTGGCAAGATCAATCTTCTAATCTTCTTACATAAAATCTAATACAAAATAAAAAGAAACAAATCTTCTTAATTCCATATCATCTTGAATGATATCAATCTTCAGAATTCTTCAAATAATCTTCTCAATTATGTTGATCTTTATAAATCCAAAATATCAGTAATTTCAAAATATCAAACAATCAAATAATTATCATCAGTGCAATAAATAAAATAATGTGACATTCATTGTTTGTTATCATCAAAACTTTATAAATCTTTTTATGCATTAAGGGTTCAATAAATATCCAAAATTGTCTAATTCAAAACTAATTGTATTTGTTTTACTTGTTTATATTTACACTTATTAAATTATATTTTATTATGTCATGCAATATTTTACTGATCAGAGACCACTGGAACCTAATAGATTGAAGGCAATTCAGATTTAGTAGGCTACATTTTATCTTAGAGTTAGAAATGAACCATTAGGTGGCTAAGACATTTTTAAACAATTGTATAAATAGTTTAAAATCACAATCGCCTAAAGGAAATGATTTTATGTATATTGACACTATTGATTTTACTTATTATTCATATATGTTTTAATAGTACTATATTGTGAAACTGTCTGGATATATGTTTTTTCATTTGCAGGTTAAATTTGGGTGAAATTAAAAAACATATAATATATTAAAAAAATTAAAAAATCAACATCAATTTTTAATAAAATCGATGTTAAGTTATATAACAACATCAGTTTATACTGAAAACTGATGTTGTTTTGCTGTAACAACATCGATTTTTATTGAAAACAGATGTTGTTGTTCATGTAACAACATCGATTTTTTAGTGAAAATCGATGTTGTTATATAACTTAACATCGATTTTTATTTTTACTAAAAATTGATGTTGATTTATCATATTTTACATTTTTTCTTTTATTTCTTATTAAACGACATCAATTTTTCTAAAAAATTGATGTTGTATTCTTTTGTTAACATCAGTTTTTGAAAATCAATATTAACGCTCATACTTTTAACGTCGGTAGTTTCAACATCAGATAAAATTCAATGTGGAAAGTCTAAAAAAATCAATGTTAAAAACGTATTTTCTAGTAGTAACATTATGAATATGTACTGTTTTAAGAATTTTACTACTTCGTACACTTGCATGCATACTTTATTGTTTATATACACGTACATACACATGCACACGACACATATACACACGTGCTTCATATTCTAACTTAATATATATGTATTATGAATACTTGTTTAAGAATTTGAGGCTAGCACGGTAGCACACATGTGCACTTATACGCATGCATAGGCTCACACGTGTATTACTGTTTAAGAATTTGGAGCTAGGATGCAAGGACTCATATTTTACTGTCTATACTCGATAGTATCACCTCATCTAGTTCTAATTGAATATAGATAATTACTCTTTGAGAATTTGAAAGTAACACACACACATATATGCGCTTTATTATCTATACACACATGTAGACATGCATATACACACATACACATGCTCGATTTTCTATACTGAATAGTATCACCATACGCACTATTTATGTTTATGATTTCTATGATGGCATTTGGTTCAAAGGCACCTTTCCTCCCCCATTTATATAAAACTCTAATATATATATATATATATATATATATATATATAAAAGGTAGGTAGTTAACTCTTTTAAACCTAGCAAACAAATATTAAGACACGATTCATATATGACTTTTATTTGCTATAATTTAAGAAAAATCAGCTTAGAAACGTGCATTTTAAATTTGAGTTTAATTTATAGTTGCATATTCTATCATAAAAAATATGCCTATCTTTAAGTATATTTCAATAGTCTATAAAAGAAGTTAAAGTATTTGAACTAATTAATTATACTATAATTTTCAAACAATTTATCTATTAAACCAAGACAAGGTTGACAAGAATTACTGGCACGTAAAAGAGAAACTTGCATTGTCGGCAAGTAATCCCATCCCCAGCCAAAAGTAAAATAAAAAAACTTTTATTCATTATTTAACAAAAACTAATAAATTTCGAGTGTACAATATGATCATATAATAGCCTTACTCTTGTGATTTAATGCTATTGAATAAGCTTGAAATTTTCTTGCAAAAAATAGGGGTAATGTCTCCTCATGATCCGAGTCTTTTGCTATAAATGGTTGCTGGCATCAAACAATGAAATCAATTATGCTCATTTAATTGCAATTACTTCAATGAGAAAAAATATATATTTTATTCATTTCCATATCACCCGCGGAATAATTTTGTTTCGAGATTAATGGCTTGTAAAATTTTTTACATAATTAACTAATAAAATAATATTATTCTGATTTTTAAGTAGATATTGTATCAATGAATATATTATATATGATAGTTTATTTTTTGTGATAGTGTAAAATAATTTTACACAGTCAATATATAACATTTTTTTATACTTTTTACTATAATTTTTAGGTTAATTTTAAATAACTAAAAATACAAATGTTTTATTTTTAAATAATTATTATACTATTTTTAATTTGTAATTTAATAAATAATTTTTTCCTAATAAAATAAAATGTTTTCTTTTAATATATATAGATTAAATAGAAGTGAGATCTATCAAATAAGAATATTGTATCATTACTATTTGTTGAGGATTCCTACTCCTTCGTCCTATAATAATCATTGTATAAGAAAAAAAAAATTGTCTTAAAATAATTTTTATTTTTGTTTTCCAATGTAGCATTAATTAACTTTTTTTTCTACTTATATCTCTTATAATGTTAATAATTTGGGCTACAAAAAGTAAAAATGAATTAATGGTGATAAAATTAATTTTGTAAAATTATTATTATCTTTCATCAATTTATTAGTTTTTCTTATCTATGTAAAACAACCTAGTTTGACAATTATAGTGGAATGAAGGAAGTATAAGAGAAATCGCTTGCATGAAGGAAATAAAAGTAGAATATTTATGTTGCCAACAATAGGGTGTGTTTGGTTGAGAGGGAGAGGAGAGAAAAAGAGAAGAACTTAAGTGGGTCCCATGTGGGACTCACATTTCCTACACTTTAATTCGAAAATTTATCTTTTATTTCTATCTTCTTTATTTTCATTCTCTAAACCAAACACACCCTAAGTGTATATCATGTCATTTAATTTGAGTTTGGTATACAAGATAGAAAAGTTAATGATAAAACATACTTAAAATTTACAATTGGTCCTTCAATATTACATGTTTCACCACATTAATATGCCTTAAAGTTTGGTCTCTATACTATCCTATGAAATATTTAGGGAACATTTGTTTCACGTAATATGGAATGTAGAGATGAAAATATATATTTTCACGTTTATTAAAAGGTAATAAAAATATTCCTATGCATAATTGATTCCCAGAAATCCATATATGTTAGATATGTTAGTCCATCTTCTTATTCTAATGTAAAGGGGGTGAGAATCTTATATTTTCATGTGAATGTTTAAAATAATTTATCACTTTCATCTTATTTTACATCATTTATTTATTTATTTTTAAATTAAAATAAATTTAAAACATTTCCAAAAATTAGAGTATTTACCAAACATCTTTGATAGGAATAACATTCCCGAGAATATAATCATATTCGTGAAATAAACAACCCTTAACTTACTATTAAGGTTATGTTTGGAAAAGTAGTTGAAAAGCTCTATAGGTATTCAAGCAGTAGGTACATTAGGTAACATTGGAAGCAACCCAAACTGCCTATAAACCTTACACTATCAAGGTTTTCAATTCAAAAACCAACATCTTATCATTGCACGATGAGACTATCATTGGGTAGTGGAAACATGATCTTTATTAGTATTTACATGAAAAAAGACAATTCCTATCCAAATTTCTAATGTTTACAAAGCTATATTAATTCTTTATTATTTATGTATAGTTTTTTTTTTGGTATTTAATTTCTTAAATTATTTCAATGAATTGAAGATTCATCATAACTTCAAATTTAGAGATTTTCCATATTATCCTCATGCAAGAAAAAAAAATAAAACGTTTTAAAGAATATAATATGATTTATGTTTATAATATTTTAAAATATTTGTACATAATAGAATCTTGTATATGTAGTCCTGCCATAAGGGTTGTTTGGTACAGTAGAATGGAATGGAATGAAGAAGAAATATTTGAATTAAAGTGACGTGGTAGAGATATGAGACCGCCACACATTTTTTAAAATTTCCCTTTGTTTTTCACCTATAACATTTTGAGTTATCCTACTTGTTGTGGTTAATTCAAATATGTTAGTTAAAAGGGTAGTTAGTTAGTTTTTTTTAATAAAGGTATTTAGTTAGTTACTAATTTTGTGATGTACAACTCTATATAAGATATATAGAATCAAACAATAGCATTACAAGTTTCATTACTTTCTCTCTTTTCTACAAAGTGTGTGTGTGAGTTTCATCCCTAACAAATTGGTATTCAGAGCCAATTACGGTTATGGGAAAAAGAGTTATCTATGAGGTATTAAGAATGTGTAGACCACATTCTTTGCTGCACCATGGATGGAAATGGAGGATTTCATGCAAATCTACTTGTTCTTGATGGCAATAATTGGAAAAGATGGTGTATACAGATGAAAGTCATGTTTCGCTTCCAAGATGAGGTTGAAATTGTGAAGTCTTGGTATCAACAATTTAGTCATGAGTGAAAGCCCCATTGATGCCTAGAGAGATGCTTACAAAGAAGAATTGAAGAAATATGGTAAATCCTTGTTCCTAATGCATCAAAGCATGGATGCAAACATCTTGAAAAAAAATTCAAAGTCATTTATAACTAAGGAGGCCTAGAACACATTAGAGAAATGTTTTACTAATGGAGAAAAGGATAGAAAGGTATGAGTCAATCTTTGAGAAGGAAGTATGAGTTACTACATATGGAGGATTGAAAGAGGGTGGCTAATTACTTTAATAGGCTTGGGTGTTGAGTCTCACAAATCTCATGAAAGGATGTAATGAGCAGATCATAGATGGGATGACCATTGCTAAGATCATACACACTTTGATCCATAATTTTGATTACATTGTAGTTGCCACAAAGGAATCCAAGGATGTAGAGATTGTGCATGAAAATTGAAGAGATTCAAGGTAACTTAGAGACACATGCATGAGTTGAAATTGACTCAAAGAAACCTTGCAAAGCATGCAGATCAAGCACTACAAGCTCAAGTGAAAGGTGTCAACAAAAGAAAAAGAAAGAAAGAAAAAGGAAATTCAATAAAGGAGGTTGGGCTTCAAATCAAGATAGGTCCAAGGTTGAAGACAAACCGAAATCCTTAAATAAAGGAAGAGGAGGGTTTGTCAACAACAAAGGTGAAAGAAGAAAGCAAGATAAAAGAAAGATTCAATGTCTTAATTGTGAGAAATAGGAGCATTATGCTAATGAATGCTAACATGGAAAAGGAAAGTAGAAAATCAATGAACAAGAGACAAATGTGGCTCATGATGATTAAGATTCATATCCAGATCTTTTGATGGTTACAACTAGTGAAGAAAACTCTTAGTCTGAAGCGTAGTACCTAGATACTAGATGTTCTAATCATATGATAAGTTACAAGGAGTGGATGATTGTTTTTGACACATGCAAAAGAACCAAGGTCAAGCTTGTAGATAGTAGGACTTCGGCAACTGAATGTGTGGGCAACATTGTGATAAAAAGAAAGGATGGGAAGGCAACACTAATTGAAAATGTGTTGTTTGTTCCTAGGATGAAATGCAACTTGATGGGTGTTGGGCAGCTAGTTAAAAAAGGTTTTTCTGTGATTATTAAGCATGATTCATTGAAATTATTTGATCCAAGTCAGAGATTGGTATTAAGATCTCCTCTCTCAAAGAATAAAACCTTTTAGGTCAACATAAAAACAATTGAAGGGCAATGTCTTCCAACTACATGACTAACCTAGATGTTGTACATTCTGATGTTTGTGGTCCTTTTGAGGTGACCTTCACTAGGAAGAAACAAGTATTTTACTTCCTTTGTTGATGAATAAAGCAAGATGATGTGGGTGTACTTGATTAAGTCTAAAAATGAAGTGTTTGAAGTGTTTCAAAAGTTCAAGGATATGGATGAAAGACAAAGTGGTAAATTCATCAAGATTCTAAGAATAGATGGAGGAGAGGAGTACACATCAAAGGAATTCAAGTCATTTTGCAAGAAGCTTGACATTGAACACGAAGCGGCAACTCCTTATACCCCTCAACACAATAGATTGGCAGAAAAGAGGAACAAAATTGTGCTCAACATGGCTAGGAGCATGATGAAGTAGAAGAATCTACCAATCTCCTTTTGGGGTGAAGTAGTTATCGAAATAACTTATTTGCTCCATTGATGTCCTACTAAGAGGCTCAAATAGAAGGTACTCGAGAAGTATTGAACTGGTAGAAAACCAATGGTGAGTCACTAGGGAATTTTTTATTCTTTATGCTTTGAACATATGTCTAGTGCAAACAGGAAGAGATTGCAAGATGAAAGTGAGCATATGCCTCTAGTTGGCTATCATGTCACTAGAGCATACATACTTTTCAACCCATGGGATTGGAAGAACTAAAGGAGAAACTACAACTCAACAATTCTAGTACAAATTGGAGATGAACAAATTGGAAATGAAAAAAAAATAAAAATTAAGAGAGTACAAGAGCTGAAGTAGCTCAAGGTCAAAGACCATAAAGTGACAATCAAGTTCCATTCAAGTATGCAAACTTTGAGATACTTCCTTACAGTGCAGTAACACCAGAAGGTGATTTGGTCCATTTTGCTTTACTAGTCGATGCAAAACCTATTGATTATGAAGAAGCTATGAAGGTGAAAGTTTGGAAGGAAGAAATGGTGGAAGAATTAAAGGTTGTTGAAAGGAACCACACTTGGGAGTTAGCTGAATTACCATTAGGCAAGAAGCCAATTAATGATAAATGGGTTTTTAAACTAAAACTAAATCCTGATGGTCTATTGCAAAGCACAAGGCAAGATTGGTGGCTAGATGATTCTTGTAAAATCTAAGTGTAGACTATATAGAAATGGCTAGGCTTGAGACAATAAGGCTAGTAGTTTCCTTAGTAGGAACTAGTAAAAAATAGCCTTTAATTCACACAACCACTAGGTTTTGAAATTAAGGGAAATGAAAACACGGTGTATAAGTTGAACAAGGCTTATGGCCTTAAACAAGCCCCTTGAGCTTGGAATAAAAGAATAGACTTTTTCTTGATTTAACATGAATTTTAAAAGTGTTCAGTGGAGTATGGTGTGTATGTGAAGAAGATAAATAAGTTAAGTAAGTTGCTAATTTCTCTCTATGTTGATGAATAGTTGGTTACTGGAAGTGATATAAAAGAAATTGAATGCTTTAAAGCATTAATGATGGTTGAGTTCAGAATGTCAAAATTAGGTAGATTGACATATTTTTTGGGCGTGGAGTTTATAACTATGTTGTTGATGAGCTAAAGAGGTTCAATATGATGGATTGTAACCCAAAAACTTCCTATACAGGTAAATATCAAGTTGGATAGTACAAGTCATGATGATGAGCTAGTGGATTCCACATTGTTCAAGAAATTGTTTGGCTCTTTAAGATACTTATGCAATAACAGACCTAACATTTGCTTTGTTGTTTGTTTAATTAGTAGATTCACGAATGAACGAAGTCTCATTTGATGGATGTCAAAATAGTATAGTATCTGAAAGGAACTCTGGAGCACCAATCTCTTAGATTGGAGTAGAGATAAAGTAGTTGAGTTACTGGGCTATTCTGACTTAGATTGGAGTAGAGATAAAGTAGAAAGGAAAAGCACTATAGGATATTTTTTTTTCCAGTTTCTAGGAGCACCAATCTCTTGGTGTTCTAAGAAACTACTTGTGGTGACTTTGTCATCTTGTGAGGTTGAATGCATAGTTGAGTCATTTGCTACATCTCAAGCTAAATGGCTTAATTCATTACTAAAGGAGATAAAGTTTGAACTGAAGAAACTTATGCACACTACTACAAAAACGCTATTCTATGACACAGGATAAAAGACGGTTCTATAAAATCGATGTCATAAAAAATGTGGTGGCTCTTTTGCAAATAATCATAACTTTTCAAAGACGATTTTGTAAAAACTGTATCTTTGAAACATCTGTTCAAAGACGATTTTATTAAAATTGTCATGTTCTAATATCTTCACATTTTACATTCTTCTTCTTGTTTTCTCACACGACATTGAGAGTTGCGAAAGCAAAGCACGTCCTGCAAGCATGTGCATCATCCTCGGTGTGTCCCACGATGACTTCAACACCTTCTTCAGCGAAATCGGATCCGGCAAGCATATCCCGTGCGTTGTCTTCGTTAATCTCGAAACCACCATCATCGATGAAGTCCACTGCGACACCTACCGTCAAATCTTCCACCCCGAACAACTCATCTCTGACAAAGAAGATGTCACTAACAACTTTGCCAAGAAGCCACTACACTGGTTCCTCCCTCTCACATTCTCACTCAATTTCATTTCTCTGACCTATTTTTTCAATTTTTGACCTAATTTGATTTCCCCCATTTTAATTGGCAAAGAGATCATGGATTTGTGCTTGAATCCTAAAAATAGGTTTGTTGCTCAAGTTAGTTATTTTACAAATGCTCAGTTTGAATGAACTTCTAACTTATGGGAGCTTTTTCAATTGTAAAATCCTATTAATGCAAGGTAAGAATGTCAAATTCTGCCAAGTTAAGACTTTTGAAAAATTTAAGGTGTACAAGTTAATTTTAATTTATGCAAGAATGTAAGATTTTTCATGTTGCCCTTCACCCATTTCGTGTCAGATTTCTCTTTTTATTATTTTTATATTGATATTTTTGTCTTAAAGCAAAACTATGAACATGTGCTGGTTTTTAAAGCAAAAATGTCAAGCGGTGAAATGATGTTGGTTTTCTATGTTAGATATGGTAGGTACAATAGTTTTGAGGTTCGTAGCCATTTGTTCCCTATTGCTTGGAACCCTCAGTGTAGGTTGTTTCCTTTATTGTGGGTCGTGTAGTTTCATATTAGTTTTTTTATTTTTTTTATTTCCTGGAAAATTACTAATATCATATTACGAGTAACCTCTCTAAGGTGGGATATTACTAAATCCAGATATATGTCTTTGTCAATTACTAATTGATCTCTCTAATCTCCTATTAGTTGCAGTTGTTGGCTTAGGGAGAGAAATCTTGTTCCCTCAATTGAGATTTTTTTTTTCTTTTCAATTTTGGCTTTGGATGAGTATAATGTGACAATTTGCTTACGTGTAAGATTAAGAGAATATATGTGGGTTGGAAGGGAACATGATTTTCATTTTTAAGTATTTTCGTGGTTCATTGGATTTGAAGCAATGACATAAAATGATGGTGGGTGAGATTTAACAGCATGTATGCAACAATTAGTTTGTACGGTATACAAGTGATGCCATATTTTATATGTATGTTGTATACCTTACTTAGTTAGAACTGGAATGTTTCAAAGATTTGTAAACAAGCACTTTTGGGAGTAAGTAAGTGCACACTTCCATATAATTATTAACTAATTCATATTTGTATGTTTTATGAAATGGGACTTAGAAATAGGTTGAGATTACAATTTCTGAACACCAGGGCCGTTAGTTATCATCTACGAAGCCTAGATACAGGGCTACAACAATTTTTTAAAATTTAGGATCTAATACATTCCGGATGTGTTGACAAAAATTTATATAGATGCATAATATTGGAATAGAAAGAGATATTGATCATTTCTCATTAATTCATAACTACGAAGATCAACATTCCGGATGTATTGCCCTTTTCTCTCTGCACCTAATTACTGGTACTATTTATTTATTGTGATTATCAAATGTCAGACAAAGATACCAGATATTGAGAAGTGCTTAGATGTTGTTGCTACATTGAAAACAAAGAAGGGTACTGGTGAGGTGAGGTTTGTTTGGAGCTTGTTTTCCCATATAGTACATGACTGTAAAGTTGTTTAGGTACTAAATACTTGGGTTTTATATCTGAGGAAAATGTGTTAGATTTGAATGGTCAGATTAGCTGAAAATTGGTGCATTTTATTCTAATTCTAATTGTATATATAAAGTTTCCCTCATAGTGTATACATTGATTGGTCTATTATTGATACGCACTAAAGGCTTCCTCTTGGTTCCTAAACTTTCTTTTGAGTAATAAATGTATATAAAAAGGAGAATGTGTGTGGGAGGGGTGCATAGATGGCTTAAGCAGTACCCATCCAAACTGGGCCGAACTGGTGTTGTATTCTAGCCTTGTAACCCTATTAAAAAAATTGTATCTATCTAGTTGATACATACCTACCGAAATATATACAATTTGTACTTGTACCTAGTACATGTATCATGTATGACTCACAGGTTGGTAGATAATATATAGGTGTTGTATTTAGCTTTTTGTTGTCTTCCATGAAGCAGTTGATGGCTTGGGTTCTAGGCTTGTGGCTTTGACTATAACTTTAGCTCTATTCATTAATCCAAGTGAGATAAAACTTACTTGATTTTTAATTATGTAAGAATTAGAAGTTATGGGATATTCTATAGTTCCTAACAACAACAATGACAACAACAACCAAGCTTTTTCCCATTGCGAAAGGTTAGTTACACGAAGGAAATGTCATAATTTTCTATTGTTAATCATGTCTATAGACAAACCATTGAGTTCTAAATCCTTCTATAGTTCCTTACCATGTTGATTTTTAATTCTTTGTCATTGAGATTCATGGTCAATATAGTTTAAAATTTAAGATTTTAAGGATAGACTCTTTGGACTTATTGTACTACTGTTGCTTGTTTCAGTTTTTAGTTTTATGCATCTAGTTTATATTTACCTTCGATTTTTTTTGCTATATTTTCTCTGTCATGAAGTTTGTAACATGAAAAAAATAAAAAAAAATCTTTATGTTCATTGGTATTTGTCAATTTCTAATCCCTTAACATTATTATCCATCTTAAGCTAATGACTGGAAGTCTGCTTTTGTGTGCATGACTAAATACCTCTCATAACATTGATATCATGACTAATCTCTTTCCCAGCAATCAACATACATATATGTATTTAGGGAGAGTCTTTGCTTAATTTCCAGACAAACACATTTGACTAGATGCTCGGTTCCTCTTAGTTTAATCCAATTTGGTTTCTTTCTGTTGATGAAGATTCTAATTTATGTCTCAATAATAAAATGTTTCTATATGTTCATATGTATCAGTAAGCTACATATACTTTTGATGAGAATATATGCTAAATTATCAAGAACAAATCATTACAGCAGATTGTACGATTGATATATTAATTTGTTACATTTTGCCAACAAGATTATTCCAACACATAAAGGAAGTGGTCATGACATCATAATTTGCTACTTAGTTCTTACTGAAGATCCATTTTCTGTTGCCTTAAAACTGTATCTTTTCATTGCAAGGGTCTCTGTTTTACAAAGTAGGCAATTGTTGGGACTTTGTAATTACAGCTTGGGATAGATCCTAGTCTCATTGCTTTATGACATGGTTGGTTGGAATTTTATTGTCTAACCTAATCTGTGACTTGCAAATGTAAATCATGTTGATCATGTCTTCATAAGAATTACACATACTCAACTAAACTTCGGTTTTGTTCTTATCCAAGATTATTCATATAATCACTTGTGACTTCTGGATGAAACAATTTCATTTTCGTTTTGAATTTTTCAATTTCTAGGTTTAAGCATCAAAGTTTAGCAAGTTGTCAGATTACATCAGTGTGATACCAATATAAGTTTAAAAGGATGTTTTATTTCTACTATCCTAATTTCTTCATTTCTTTTATTAGGTCATCAGGGTGATGGCGTCAGAAATGTTGCCAATGGACCCATAATTAGGGGTCCATTTACACTAATTAATATAGAGAAATAAGCAATTATAAAACATAATTTTCTTGGGAATTGGGTCCTCTACTTTGGTTATACCTCATCCCCCGATCTTGGGCCAGAGCAAGTCCAAATTATGGCCAAGGCAATTGATATATTAGGTTTGGCACTTGAATCTCACCTTACTATGTTATAGGTTTGTTTCTCTAGGTTAACTTTAACTTTATGTATGTTATTTGGATCAAGAATCAAAATAGAATCTCAAGATTCTACTAGTATTTGTTTCCATTGATCCTCAACGTGATACTCCCTCACAACTTCGTGCCTACCTTAAAGGTTAGATTGCCTCATTGGCAAAACTTCATTTTTGATTTACTTAAACTTTTACCTTTGGTGAATTATGCTTTATGTTCTACCCTTTTTGGCTTTGCCCTATTAACTTTTCTCATCTATCTTTCCCTCTGTCGTGCTGCAGAGTTTGATTCAAGAATCATAGGATTAACTGGACCTGTTGCATCTATTAGGCAGATGGCTTAACATCTAAGCCCTTGTTCAACCCTTATTCACCCTTTTGTAGTTTTGTATGGTTGCATATAAAAATGGATATAAATTGTGTTAAAATAATCAGGTATTTGCTAAATCCTACATTGGAGGTTACGAGATCCTTTGGAGTCGAGTATAGTGCAAAGAAGTTGTTAGAAACGATAGTGAAAAAGCTGAACAGAAACCCCTCTTGAATGGCTTTAGATGCAGCCTGATATTACTTTTTACCCGCGCTTCTGTTTTTCTATGTCTTCTAATTGGATCACAAAATAATTTACATTTGACGAATTAAGTTTTACTTAAGGGGATTGGATTTTGCTTTGATTTATTTTCAACTAGACTTGCAGAAAAATGTAGTGGTAATCTGAGCTTCATTTTAAGTTTTGCAGGCATGTAATTCTTGGCTAACATCTTAGATGGATGTTTTATACCTGAATGTTTTCACATCCACCTTCATCTAACAAGCACTTTGGTTTTAGTTCACGACTTCATACTGTCAAGTGTAAGTTTTGCTAGTCCAAACTACAATCGTGTGAACTATTCATTTCATATTAAATTATGAAAGCGATAGATGTAAATTTGATTTTGAAAAAATAACACTTTCTAAAACGGTTCTTTCAGAAAATCGTCTTAGAAAGTCTCTTTCTAAGACGGTTCTTTAGAAAATCGTCTTAGAAAGTTCAACCGTCTTAAATTGTCAATTTTTTTAACATTTTTTAAAACAAAAAAACACATTATAAGACTGTTCTTTAGAGAACCGGCATAGAAATCTAGATTCTAAGAAAGTTTAAAAATCGTCGTCAAAAGTGTTGACTTTCCATGACGGTGACTTCAAATATGATTTTCGAATCGTTGTGAAATGTGCTAAAAAAACCAATATAGAAAACACTTTTTCTAGTAGTGGCAACTATTAGTTGATAATAAGTCTACTATTAATCTAGTAATTCTCATGGCAGGAGTATACATAAGGAAACTAATTTTCACTTTCTGAAGGAAAAAGTGGATAAGGGGATGATTGAAATTGTGTATTACCCAACAAAATTGCAAATTATTGATATGCTGACTAAAGCAATGAAGGCTGATAGATTGAGACGCTAAGAAAGGAATTAGGAGTTGTACCTCTTTGAATTAAAGGTGGGTGTTGTGGTTAATTCAAATATGTTAGTTTGTTAGTTAAAAGGGTAGTTAATTAGTATGTAGTAATTGACTTTGTGAGATACAGTTCTGTATAAGATAAAGTGCTTATATGAAATAAGATAAAATGCAATCGTTATGAAAAAGTATGCACACGGATAAAATACACTTGATAATGTCTTGTGTATTGCAATTTCCCCTCTTTTATTTATCCAACCTCGCAAGAAACAAAATCAGAGAACCCATCAAACGTGCCTATATCTATAATTCAATAAATCCGATTCATTTGCATCATATGCATGCCTCATTAAATTGGCCGAAACCTGTGGATGCAATAAGACAAATCTGTTGCTATCAAACCAAGCAATAAATTAGGTGAAACTTGTGGCACTAAAGACCTGCAAAATAAACGGCTGGCCTTGACCCATGGGCCGGGGACCAACCATGTACATCACTTTCTGTATGGTTTATTAGTTATACGGTATTGGTAAGGTATATCTTAAGCTTAATTATTCGAACCTCAAGATCTAACACAGTTGATAATATTTAATAGTCAAATTAAATATATCTATAGAGATTCAAATTCTTTGTTATATACATAAGATGTTGGACTAGCAAATTCAATACAATAGATAGATAAGAGTTAAATATGTCGATAGATATTCAACTCTTGGTTATATATGTGCATAAAAATGACTTTGTTGGGAGATACAGAATGCAATTTAGTGATCTCTATTTGTCCTTCACTACAATATGGTAATTAATATGCCACGTACAAATATAAAACCTTGTTCTCTTAATTAGCTACTTCGCGCAACCTACGTTTGGGATCCAACAAATTAAAAACAGTAGGATTCTGTTGGACCTTTGTGAACAATGTCATCTAGCTAGGTTTACCAATGTGCAATATAACGAAAAAAAGAAAAAGAAAATTATCGACCCTTGTTTACGTCAAAGAACGGACATTTCAATTTCAGCATGCATGCTTGAATTAATGCCGGGGCATTATGTATTTATTTGCACAATGTTTTGAAATTTCGCAATATGCATACATGCACAACGTGATCAATTCGTTCAGCTGTTTTATCTGCACAATAAATAGTTCGTACCCTAGTTTGCACATACAAACAACTAAGATATTTCAGAAATTGTCCACGACGGTGATCAGTTTAATTCCTTAGGGCTCCATTGCGTAGCCCTTGGCCCTTGTACAGGCACTGAGTAGTCAGCTCACATATTGTATCATCCATGTGATCAATTGTCTACAGATAATGATCTCTTCACTTCCAGAAAATTAATAAATTAATAATATATAATGTGATTCCAAAAGATATCCGAGACTTAGCATTAATTAAATATTGGTGAAGCCTAATCACATCATATATAATGAGTCTATTGATAGTATAAAAATAACAATATTTACATTGTTATTAAAAGATGAGAAAAAGGTTATACACGGTATAAAAAAATTTATATAGTAATTCAATCATAATTCATTATGTATGATTAATTTTTAAAATAATTATCTTAAAATAATTCAATAAGTGATTTATGATTAGATGAAAGTGTAAAAGTATCCTGTCAATGCTTAGACATTAAACTTTTTTAGTTGTTACTTGAACATCACCACTCACCATATATATATATATATATATATATATATATATATATATATAAGAGATCAAATTAAATCGGTATAATTTTGACAATTATTACATTATTTGTATAACTTGATATAGAATATGATTTGTATTGATTCAACTGTTCAATTATATCTACATATTACCAAGATCGTTTGGGTCAAATTTTTTTCAAAATTGAACTATAACAAGAAGGTAATCAAATGATTCATATTTTAGTATATTTTAAAATATTTATATTACGTTAATTTTAATTTATATGAACGAGATAACATATGATTTTTGATTAATATGAAATTTTGTATATATGACATATGTGAAAGAAACTTTCAATCCAACAGTAAGTTTTAAGAAAATATTATTCGATTAAAAGTTATAAAATTATATAATAATTATCAAAGTTACACTAATGTAATTTTATCTCTCCTTATATATATATATAATATTCATTTTGGGGATATGATATTCATTCATGAAGCATCTTATTAATTACTAGTTATATTTAATGTGTATAATATTGTGTATAATATTAGGCTTTTTATTATGAGGTTATCATTAAATAACAAGCTCCTGGATAATAACAGGTGCATGTGGCCATTATATATTGCCGGGCCTTTGTGATAGTGATGATTGAATTGTTTTGGGATCATCTTCCTTTACAATTTTTTAATATAATTAATGTAAATGAATATTATGATAAATTAATCACTAACGAAATAATTAATATACAAACATTGTATATCACAAAATATATTAAAAATAAAAATCATTAGTCACAATTTTTTCATTTTTAATTCTTAAAAACAAAAAATTAATTAGAAAAAAAGTATATTTTTAGTCTCTATACTTTCATAAAATCTTGTTTTTAGTTCCTATCATTTAATTTAGTCTTTGTATTTTATATTAAAAAATATTTTTAGTCCCTCCTCACAAATGGTAATGGTGTAGACATCATTTCTTACATGACAAATAGATTACAATGTCCATCTATCATATAAATTCATAAAAGTAACTTCAACAAACAAATAAAATAAGAAGAAATGCAAGAACAAATCTGTAACTGTTGAAGAATGAAACAAGACAAAATTGGAGTCGTTGAAGCTACGGTTTGATATGTTTGAAGAATACATATTAATAACTTCTTTTTAAAAAAACTCTCTTCCACATCATTTTAATCAATTTTTAAAAAAATAAATAATAGACTTTATTTGTGATGTTAGATAGAAGTTAACGTGATTAGTGAAAATTCTGTGAGGAGAGATTAAAAATAAAATTTCTGTAAGATACAATGACTAAATTAGATGATATGAAATTTCAAGGACCAAAAAACAAGATTTTACAAAAGTATAGAAACTAAAAACATATTTTTTCCAATTAATTATCATAAATTCAATTAAAACACATGACACACAGTTCACTATACTACTTTCGATAATTTTTAAAATAAAAGATATTTAATAATCAAAACATGATTAAAATATAAATTTAGTTGTTAAAATTAAAATCATATATATCATAAAATCATGATATAAGCTTAAAAATTCGCCATTCACATGTATTAAAAATATAAGTATATAAAAATAGTATATCATTATAAAAATTCCCCTACTAAACACTATTGTGAAGACATTAAAAAAGGGGTTTAATGTCTTTTAAGTCCTAAATTTTTTTGTACTTCTATTTTTACTTTTTGAACTTTTCTTTATTTTTACTCTTAATTTTTTAACATTTTTTCCGTACTTTTAATCCCTTAAAAAGATTAAAAGTAAGGATCGAAAAAAAGTTAAATAAAAGAAAAGTATGTGAAAAAAAGTTTAGAGAATAAAAACAGAAATAAAAAGTCCAGACACTAAAATCAGAAATTTTTTAAAAAAATTAAGTACTAAAAATATAATTTATCTAAAACAATTACGAGCAACGTATAAAAATATAAATTTATTTAACTAAATTATATTTTTCAGTGAAAAAGAAGGAAACGTATAAAAAAAAATATCTGGCAATGAAAAATTGTTTGAGATAAACTAACTTTCATTAATTTCTCCCTGTACGTACAACCGTGCGAGAATGTGATGTTTTAATTATTGATGTTAACCATTAAAAAGGGCACCTAATATTGATTTAATTCTGTAAAAGTTTCTTCACCATAAATCCTTCGTGGAATATTGAAATTGTTTACAAATTAATAGTTTAGTAGGATAAACTTAACTGTCCCTAAATTGAAACTTTTGAGGATCAATTTTTATAGTTGTACACTTTCAGAATTTTTTTTTTTTTTTACCACATAACCTAATATCACTCACACCAATAACTTGTTGGTAATCAAATTATATATTAACTCTAGATATCCTAATTAAATTGATTTTCTAATTAATATATCCAAATTTAAAATCAAATAAAAATTAAGAAAAATTTGAATGAATATACTATAAATAATATTAAATATCCGCTTATCCGGCCAACCTTGTTGAAAGAAAGGCAGACACGCTCAAACTGTGAGTAAGAAATAAGAAAAATAGAAATAGTTAAAAAAATGATTATGTGTGTTAACAAAAGTAAAAGAAAGGGTTTAAATTATTTAACCATGTAATTTTATATTTGATTTTGATATTTATGTATATAAAAATGTCTTGCAGACAATTGTTTACTTGATATTTCTTCACTCTAGAAAGACCAAGAAAAATATTACAACAGGACTGGGCTCTATCCCTAACGATAATAATCTTGATTTCTTAAATTTAAATATATTTTTTATAATTAGCTATGTTTTGTAAATAAGAATGCATTGACTAGTTTGACCAGAAACCAGTGAAACTATCTTGTATATGATTCAAGTAAATTACAGAACTGCCCTTAAAAATATCATAAAAAACTAAAAAAATCAGAAAAAATAGTAAAAAAATGATTCATTGTGAGTCAATGAAAAATGTTTAATCCTATGTTATTTTGATTTTTTTCGTAAAAAAAAACTTAAAGAATTTGTCATTTTCATACATTATTAAAACATAGATTTCGATATTGTCCTTAATTATTTAATTTGATTTTTTGTATGTATTTTAAATATTAAGATTTTATAAATTAAATTTTGTTAGTTTTATTAACAAAAGGGATACATTTTAGGATCACATAACAGATTTCCTAGAATTCAAGGATTAGGACCCTCCAAACATAAAGGTAAGAAAAGGAATATTATTTCTTTTTGCCTTTTACTCATTACAGTAGCTATACTTATAGCATACAAGATGCTGTCAAATGAAAATAATAGAATATGCTGACTAACAAGAAAAGAAAATAACATATATAAATGGCAGACAAATATATTCCTATAATCTAAGACAACCAATACTATAGTGATAACACCACACCCTCCTAACAAAATTAGTTAGACATAGTCTTCTAGATGCTTTAGTGGAATTATCTTTCTTTTGGACCTTTCACTCATGTTTGTAGTGTCTTGATCTGTGCCTCCCTTCCTATCATCCTCCATGCCATCCAAAAACACCTTGTCCTCAAGGTGATAGGTAGCCTTCAACTCAGACCACTACTACTCCCAAGAAGTGTCATCAGGAGGTAGACCTGTCCACTAGACCAGCACCATGAATCTTGGTTCAATAACCGAGTAATCCCATCTGGTGTTGAGAATTGCAAGCGGTGTAATGACAACGTGATTGTCAATTTCGATTGTGGGTAATACAACTGGGCAACTTGTCTCTGTTGACAATTGGTGGACTGGTTTAAGGAGGGAACAATGGAACACAAGACGAATATGCGATCCTTCTGGAAGTATAAGTTTGTAAGTTATCTTGCCAATCTGATATCCACTATTTGAAATGGACCATAAAAACGCTTGGCTAACTTGGAATAAGGTGCACCAGTAGTGGATGTCTGTCTGTGGGTTCGCAGCTTGACCATTACCTAATCTCCAATTTCATATTGTACGTCCCTCCTTCACGCATCAGCAAATTGCTTCATGCTTTCTTGTGCCTTAATGAGTTTCTTTCTTAAACTGGCAAACACAACTTCTCTATTGGCCAACATATCATCAATTGCATCAATCTTTGATGTTCCTGCAATGTATTGAGGAATACTGGGAGGTTTCTTGCCAAAAGTAATCTCATAAGGAGAAACACTTGTGCTGGAATGCCTGAACGTATTGTAAAACCATTCAGCCCACATCAAGAGTCTTCCCCAAGATGAAGGTTGATTATGTACAAAAGCACGTAGATACTACTCAATGACACGGTTTAAGACCTCCGTTTGGCCATTAGAATAAGGATGACATGCATAATTTGGTTCCACTTATCTTAAACAATTCCTGCCAAAAGCGACTGATGAATAAAGGATCTCGATCAGAAACTAAGCTGCAAGGCATCCCATGGTGTTTACCAACAATTTCCATCAACAAAAGTGCAAATGTGTGAGTCGTGTAATGGGGCTGAAGCATCCCTAAATGAATGCCTTTGGAAAAGCGATCCACCACCAGAATAGTCGTATCGCCTCAGAAAGCTAGTAAACCTACAATGAAATCCAAAGACAGGTCCTCCCAAGGATGAGAAAGAATAGGTAAGGGACAGAATAACCCTCCAGGTTTTTGTGTGTCATCCTTACTAACGACATTTTTTAAGTCGTCGAAAGCTTTTTGTGCCTTTTGAGACTATCCGAACTAATCCTTTGTTAGCTCGTGTGTCAAAGGTGTTGCAATAGTGGCATAACCTTTGATGAACCTACGATAGAAACCCGTCAGTCCCGAAAATCCCCGGAGTGCCTTCAAGGATCGAGGAGTAAGCAATTGTTGAATTGCTTGAACTTTAGCTTGAACCGGTTCCACCCCATTCTCTGAAACCATATGACCTAAGTACTCAACCTGACGTTGAGCAAAGGAGTATTTGGACAATTTAAGAAAGAATTTGTCGTCCATAACACCTAAAATGCTTTCTCCAGATGGCACACATGCTCCTCAAAAGTTTTTCTATAAATCAAAATATCGTCAAAGAACACAATAATGAATTTATGCAAGTAAGGTTTGAAGATACTATTCATGGTCGCCTGGAAAGATGAAAGTGCATTGCACAGGCTAAAGGGCATAACTCGAAACTCGTAGTGTCCTTGGTGCGGCCGAAATGCAGTCTTTCTCATGTCCTCTTCCTTCTTTAAAATCTCATGATAGCCTTGTAGAAGATCTAATTTGGAAAATCAGCAGACACCCCTAAATTCATCAAGCAATACATCCACTGTAGGTATCGGAAAATGATCTTTTACCATAATGGCGTTGAGAGCACGGTCGTCTATGCAAAACCGCCACGACCTATCCTTCTTCTTGGCCAAAAGAACCAGAGACAAGAATAGACTCGTGCTTGGACGAATAACTCCATTCTACAACATGGACTCAACATGATTTCCTGATTCTAAAATCATGGATAACGATAAGGGCAAACATTGACGAGGTTAGAGTTAGGAAGAAGGTGAATGGTGTGGTTTGTGTTTCTAAATGGAGGTAATGTCATCGCAGGTTGAAATAAGACAACAATTTTGTGCATTAAGGTCGATATTTCAGAGTATTGGTGTGGGTAAGTTATGGTTTGGTATGAAGGGGGGCTCAGGCTCAGTTGGTAAGACTCGGATATGAAAAAATCCACTTGCACTGTCTGTTTGGACCAAGCGCCAGAGTTGATGAATTGTGATGGGGTTGATTCCAGTTTCTCTATCTCCTTATAATTCAATCACCTTGCCGAAGTGCATGAACTTCATCGTCAAATCATTGTAATCGATGAGGATAGGGTCGAGAGATTTCAGTCATTGCACCCCCGGTACCAAATCCGCTCCACATAACGGCAAAACATGGAAATCAACTGTGAAACTTTGGCCTTGAACATGAATGATGACTACCGCGCAAACCTGTTGACACTCAATTTCATTTCCATTACCCACCATGACCCGGAGTGGTTTTGTGGCTTGAGTATTGAGGCCCAAAGACTTGACCAAACGTTCCTGCACAAAATTGTGAGTGCTACCCCCATCAATTAATATAACCCCCTGATGGTTGGAAATTTGGCCTAATAAACGTAGGGTTTCTGGTGCTAAATGGCCCGAAAGAGCATGGAGACTGATTTGGGCCTGAGAAGAGATTGCCACCTCTTGGAGCTCATGTGGGAACTCTGTCAAATTAGTGTCATCTACAGAAACGCCCTCCTCATCCGTGATCAACAACAAGAATTTGGAGGAGCATTTGTGACCTTGGCTAAACTGCTCATCACAGTTGAAGCAGAGGCCTTTTGGCATCTCGTCCAGAGAGAGACGTTTAAAAAATAATGAAGGTTGTTTTGTCATATGAGGTAATAATGGTGGTGACAAACTCAGGTTCGAAATGTGTGAGGAATGCAGAATGGAAGAAACATGAAATGAAGGTTTTCCCCCAAAAGAAATTTTGTTGTTCATTGAACTTTTCCTCTTGGAGATGAGCCAGAGTTGCCGCCTGAATCATGGTTAAGGGTTGTAAGGCTTGAACCTCACGACGTATTTCTAGGGTCAATCCAGAAACGAAGCAACTCAAAAGGAAATGAGGAGGTAGGCCAATAATGTGATTTGCAATCGACTCAAACTTGGAGAGGTAATCATTGACAGAACCTTGTTGGGTTAGTTTAAACAGCAAAGCGAGCCTCCAAAGCCTGAAGAAGACCAAGCCATGACGAAATCTTACCATTGCAGGTCATCCACTGAAACCAAGCCAGAGCTGGACCCTCCATGTCAAAAGAAGCTATGGTAAGGCGTTCATGATCTAGAGTAGAATGGTATTCAAAAAATTGAGTAATCTTAAAGATCCAGCCAGAAAGGTCTGAACCATCAAAATGGGGAACTTCCAATTTTCATTTGATGATGAGAGGGAGAGGGAAAATGTGGAATAGGGGCAGCAAAAGAAGAAGTAGGAAAGTGTGGGTTGGGTATTGGATTGGTTTCGAGATTAGCCATTTTCTGAAGAAGCTCATCAAGTTTGGTGGACATAGCGTGTTAAGTGGTGGTAAGATTGAGCTGATTGGTGGTGAGTTGGGTGATGGCCTCCTCTAGGCGGTCGAGGTTAGACTTGGAATAGTTGGACTCAGCCATGAAGCTCGATGAAAGCACCAAGATGTTATAACCACATAACAGATTTCCTAGAATTCGAGGACTAGGACCCTCCAAGCACAAAGGTAAGGAAAGGAATATTATTTCTTGTTGCTTTTTACTTAGTACAATATCTATACTTATAGCATACAAGATGTTGTCAAATGAAAATAACATAAATATGTTAACTAACAAGAAAAGGAAATAACATAATATAAATGACAAACAATTATATTTCTATAATCTGAGACAGCCAATACTATAATGCCAACAGAGTACCCTCCTAACATAATTAGTTAAACATAATCTTCTAGATGCTTTGGTGAATAATCTTTCTTTTGGACCTTTCACTCATGCCTGTAGTGTCTTGAGATGTGGCTCCCTTCCTATCAATATAACTCGTGATCTTTTCTCTTTTTCTTTTCTCATAAGTATCCAATTCACCTAATGATGACTACTAAGACATGAATGCTTGGTTTGGATCGTTTTCCGGATTGCAAGCTTTAAGATTCCATGAATTGGGGTTTAAAACTCAAATAGAAAAATGGAGAAGATTAAGGAATGATTAGGAATGATGCCACGATCCACAAACGGAACGATGAGTCAGAGGAGGATTCGCCACAAAGGAAAGCTTCCTTGATAAGAATCGATTTGGTATCAATCAAGAACCAACAAGAGGCTAAGCTCTCAATTCAAGCAAATGCTTAATTTATATTTATCAAAGTTAACCAAAAATAGAAAAGTCTAAGTATTTATATAACTAGGCCTCTAATTAACACCTAAAAACATAAGTTTAGGCCTATTTGCATAAATGTAAAAGCCTATTACCAAAAATAACAAAATATAGGGCAGCACTACGTTTTAAAGCGAAAATAATCGATTAATACGACCTGTAATCGATTAAAATAGAGCATTTCAATCTTGTGTAATCGATTACATCAACATTGTAATCGATTAAAACAGGCAGAATTTGTTTGTATGATCGATTACAGATACGTTGTAATCGATTAAAATGACAGAAAGACAAACAGATAACACTAGCTTGCGTAATCCATTACAGAAACATTGTAATCGATTAAAACAGACAACACTTGCTTATTACAACAAACAAGACTTTTGATGTGATCTTGAAAGACTTGACTTCTAGCTCTTGTCATGGGTCCTTTAAAGCTCACCAAAAAAAGTGCTTCAAGCTTTCCTTCAGACCTTTGACTTGGAATTGACCTTCATCATCATGATCCTTAGATAGTCCTCTATCACCTAATATTTTCATTGGACTATTGATTCTTGAAACAGTATATTGACTGGTTAAATGATATGATCTGCCCATCTTTGAAAACATTGATAATTATTGTTAGTTAAAGGAGCCAACCTCGTTCCCTGGCAATTCCTCTAAGTATAAATGATGCAGCCAATTGGCCCATTTTCAGTCTTGCTTATGCGTCTACCCTGTTACCTAAAGTGGCCACTGGCAGGGAACCGCACAAGTGTATGAATATTCCCAACTCCAACAAATACCAAACTGGCAAATTTGGAATTTCCTTTTGGGTCTTGTGACATAGTCTACACCTTCTGGAATTTGCCCATGCTGATTCGGTTTACTAAAACAAACGATTTTCTGGACAAGTGGGATTTTTGTTGGTCCACAAATAACCCTTTAATTTGTGGTGCAACTTCGATGGGAGTTGTTCACTCTTGCGAGGGGTGCCGTTAACAAGGCTTTTGCTTCCTCCAGCCCTTTTTTGTTACCTCCACCCCCTAAGTTTTTAAAATCCCGAATTACCCTTTTGTATCCTCTTGTTTTTTCTCCTTGTGATTCTTGTCGTCTCCCTTCGTCAGCATCTCTTGTTGTTTCCCTTGCAAAATTAGCGGTTATATTCCCTTCATATGTCTCCTTTTTATGTACACTGCGAAGCTACTGATCACATTAAGTTGGTAAGGTTTTTTTTTACCTCTACTTATATTTCTGGATTGGGTAATTCCTATAAATATTAAACTTTTTAGGACAAGAAAATATGAAATCGTGTTAGTATAGGTCCGGATTGATTGAGTAATCCATAATACATATTATGTTCCAAAATTTATGTAGCATAGTTTCATATGGGGTTAATCTGAAACACAATATGTATTCCATATTACTCACTCCAAAAATGTCCTACGTGACTTCCGGATCATGTATTACAGAATTATGTTAGAATTGTTTCAGATTCAGTATTTTGGAATGCATCTTGTATTCTTGATTACCCAATACGGAACTGTAATAACATAATTTCAATGTAGGATTGAAATATTAGCGTATAATGAAATTTATATATATATATATATATATATATATATATATATTTCATGCACATAGGAGAAATTATTAGTTAATATAAAATTCCATTATACCCTTACTAAAACACTTATTTAATCTGTTATAAAAAACTTTTTATTAATAAATGATAATTATTAGTTTGCTACTTTTTATTAGTAGGATGGATTTAAATATGGGAGAGGATCAAGTTTTAAATCCTTACACCAAATCTCATCCATTAAAATCAATCAATCTAACGGCTAAATTTATTCTATTTAAAAACTTAAAAAGAATGAATAAATGAGTCCCGTGCTCGATCCGTTCGTTGTTGCTTTGTTCTTCCGCATTGTCATTTCCCTGTTGCTAGTTCAATTGAAGCCTATCAATATTTTTGTCACTGCAAACCACCACGGTGCACGGATAATAAAATTAATTTCCCCAGAAAAAAATAAACAAACATGGGCACAGGATTTAATGGTGGAAGGGATATGGGCGTTCTTGTCAAAAGGGGTCCAAATGTAATGCCTATCTTCCGTTGGTAGATATACCAAGTTATTGGATATGAAATTGTTGCTGTTTTGGTTTAAAATCTAATGCATAGTTGTGATGTTGGATTAGAGGGAGAAGCTGTAGCCTTTTGCGAAAGTGTTTTTGGTTGTGGAAGTTGCTAATTGCACCATGCCGCTCCATCTAGCAGCCACCAACAACGGCACGGAGATGTTGGCCCGATGAATAGGGTGCATATCTTCTTTGGTTATGGCCATCTTTAATGTTGGATCTTGAGGATGGATTTTTAGTTGAAGATCTAAACTTTCTCATATCCAGCAATAAAGAAGGCTTCAAGATCTCCACATGGAGATCCAGTTCTTCCATAAGAACTCTGAAGATCTGCATACCTTTAAAAAAATTATTCATCAACAGTCAGTATCCAAGAATAGGGCGCGAGGCAACATATCAAATGAAAACGGTAAAAAATAAAACATACCTTGGGGATGAATAGTTGCGCGGCGCAGGGGGAAGGGAGGTGGGGGGTCGTCACGAAGGGGAAGGGGAAGGGAAAGGGGGATCTCATGGTGAAGGAGGAAGGGGAAGGAAAGGTGAGGGGTCGCGCACGGAGGGGAAAGGGAAAGGGAATGAGAAAGGTGGTCACACGCGAAGTGGAAGGGAGGCGGAGGGTAGCGCTTGGAGGGGAAGGAAGGCGGAGGGTCGCGCTTGGTGGGGGGAAGAAGACAAAGGGGGAGGAAGGCAGAGGGGCGTTTAGAGGAGAGAGAGAGGAGAAAAAAATTAGAAGTAAGATTGCGAAAAGAGGAAGGAGCGGGAAAAATGAAAGAGAAAAAATGGAAGGAGGAGAAAAACTTGAAAAAAATTGTTTTTTTTTAAAAATAATTATATTTAATTTAATAAATATTTAAATATTTAATATAGGATTCATGTGAGATCATTAAAAGTTATCTAAGATCTCAAAATGAGATATACTACTAAAAAAAATGAAAGAGATCTTAAGATCTTCAATCCTACTTAATACTATGAGACATACTAAAAAGTGGTCTAAAATTTCAATTTAGAATCTACCAAAGATGTTCTTAGAAAAAAAAAAGTCACCTGAGTCACTTGTTTTGTTTTAAAAAAAATTTTAAGTGAAATAATTGTGGCTCTGATTGGTTTTCTCGATGGATAAAATTTGTTGCAAGTGTTTAGATTTAAACGTGTAAAAGGATCGTATCCCTTTTGTTCTGTATATTTCCAGAACACAAATGTACAACACTGATGTGCTGGATGTTTGCTATTGGATCAATTCTAACTCTGCAACCTCAAGAGTATTAATGGAGAATGACACCTTGAAGCAGATGATCACACAGAAATACCACCAATGAACGTGGGGTGTGTGCTCTGTGTAATTGAAAGAGATAGAGTTAAAATGTGTGTGTACCTTTTTGGCCGTAACCTCTACATATTTATAGATAATTTACCTGGCTGTTGCTAAACGTTCTGAACCCCGAAGATATCGGACTCCACCATCATGTCTCAACTGCCCCTATTGACTTGGTCACAGTCCACGTTTAATGAATCAGTTGAATGCACGATCCATATACAACAATTGGGCCTTACTATTGGGCCCTTATGATCATTTCCATAACAGTTGTCCCTCAGCCCAGTTATCAAGCAATCTTGGTGACCGGGGTGCATCATGTTCTGAATCAAAATAGTATTTATTTGGAACCCTCAGAATAGCCTGTAGCTCTGATCACCGAGCACGACATAATGTTGCTGGCGTGTCGGGTACGATTGCACTAAAGTGCCTCATGTAATATTAGTATCCGAATAGAATTGTGTTCCAAATCCGGTTTTGTCATCACCGTATTCAATCTGTTCACTCTCCCAGGGTTATCCTGATCCATCTTCCCAAATGATTGCTCATCCAAACATCAATTTATACTAATACACTTTTTCCGAATAACAACTTACTCGAACAGACTAATCCGGGTAGACTTATCCGAATAGACTTGTCCGGATAGGCTTAGACCTATCCGGATAAGCTTATCCAGATAAGCTTGCCCGGACAGGCTTGTCCGATTATGCTTGTCCGGATAAACTGACATGAGGGAATTTATCCAGGTGGGTAGACAGATCCTCTGTCTCGAATGACGATTGAACTTCTCTTGATGAAGCCTGTTACTATTCCTGCTATTAATGACAATTAATGCAATAAAGGGCCTGTCGTTTCATTCCTTTTATTAATCATTACAACCCCTGGGCTTTTACTCCCTTGCCCCCAACATCACACCCAGTTTTACCAACATACCCTCACATCGTTTCAATTTATTGATAACGGTCCTCCGAATCGTTTCGTCTTTCCTTGCCAGTTACTGATTTTATCTTTATATTTCAAATTTATGCCTAAAATCCCGCGATTCTGGTTACTTCTACTCCTATCACATCTCTTATTTGTCACTTCTTCTGCACTCCTTTGTTTTCTCTCCACATTTTCTCCCTCTTCTCTGTGCCATGACCTCGCTTCCATAGTGGCCACCCCGGTAGACAAACAAGATGGATTTGCCATCCGGGCTCCCCTCTTGGGTGAGCCCATCTGTGCTTGCCGGGAAGGAAATGATCCTAATTTTTTCTTCTTTTACCAAGATGTAGTTACCCAGTTAGGGGTTACCTTTCCTTTTTCTTCTTTTGAAGTTGAAGTGTTGACTCATCTCCGAATAGCCCCCTCTCAACTTCATCCGAACAGTTGGGGATTTATCCAGACATTCGAGCTGTTTTGTAATGACCTGGGAATCCCCTGCACTGTGCCCCTCTTCTTTTATTATTTCTTCCCCCACACCCCTAGAACGGGTAGGGAGCCCCCCAACCGCAAGGGATGGATATCTCTCCGAAGCCAAACCAAACAAAAATTGATTGTCCCATTTACTGACTCCTTCAGGGGTTTTAAGGACAAATACTTCAAGGTTGTTGCTGAACCCGGACAACGACCCTTTTTCCTTTCTGGTCTGGAACCCGCCGATGTGGAATGGGCCTTCCCTCTCTACTAGTCACAAGATCATTATTGCCAGGATCGGTCTTCTTATCGGTTTACTGAGGAGGAATTGCCGGATTTGGACGCTTCCTTGATCTTCATAATATCCGAGTACCTAGTGTAACACCCCGTAGGCCTCCGACGTGTTATCATTAATAATATCAGAATTACGCATAAATTACAGTTTAATATAAGGCAGAAGCGGTTGGATCGGTTCTCTTGATTCATTATGTATGGGTTATCATGCAGGACAATATTCACAATTAATGTATAAAGCATAACAAAACACACACATATGCAAAATATCAATATAGAACATGTCCCTGCTGATCCAGTATCATATCTCAACTCATAACACATAGGCAGGTAATACTAATTACAATATATACCAGAGGAGGAATATTTCTATACTATATACAAGTGATGTACATCTACAGAGTCTGAACCACATCAAAGGTTCTACAAAATAATTTCCCTACACTAGAGGGTACATCATTAGAGGGTACATCCAAGTATCTCAAAATAAAAGAGCCTGTAAGCTCTACAACCCTCTATAGTCTGTCAGTCAGCTACTAAACAAAATGAGCCATTAAGCTATCACGTGCTATCTCTATCCCAAAACTATAATCTTCACAGAGCCATCTGCCCCAGTGCTGTCCTCTTCTCTTGGAAGGGTCACCTGAAAACACGGAATCCCACAAGGGATGAGATATATATCTCAGTAAGCTCAGGGTCCATAGAGGGATTTCCTCCACCCTGGCCCACTATCATAACACACACATAAGTATCACAATCACATGGCTCACTGGCCTAGTATATTAGGTTATAATATCAACATAACAAATATCCCAATAAATCAATCAGTGGCATCTCATCATCAATGCCAGGCTAGAAGGAAACCATCTCCTAGCACGGGCGGAAACCATCGCCCTGAATAAAGTCACAAGATAGGAGGAAACCATCTCCTATAAGGGGAGGAAACCGTCTCCCAGTGTGAGGCCGGAACTCACACCTGTGTCATCCCACCGAATGCTAACCTTTACGGGGATATACACATATGTTACCTCCGAGAATAGCAGGGAACCATCTGAACTATTCCCTTGGCCTAGGGGATTTTTATTACCCCGGGATCATCATCACCCAAGAGCCAGCCATACTAGGAGGGAACTGTCTCCTAGGGAGGTCCATATCTATCTATTGGCCAATAGATCTCTCACAATCACAATCACAGTACAATAATAGCTTAGCATATCACAACGCAGGAGAAATCCATCTCCTGTATCAGTATCTCAGAATATAACCATCTCAGAGCCATACATATATCAATACTAGAATGCAGATGCTAATGCATATATTATGAAATGACCACAACTCCCCAGGAGTGTGGTGTGGTGCACAAGATGGGAATCATACCCAAGGACACTGAACTTACCTGTCTAAGGCACACTCTGCCGTCCTCTTCCTGATCTATGGCTCCAACCAATGACACCCTTGGTGTCCAGCCCTAAATCAGGTATCAATACACACATCACATACAATGTAACAGGCATTCAGTGATATCAAACACACAAATCCTCTAAGCTGAGGTTCATCATTCTAGCCTAGTACAATCTAGGCTTCCACAGACCATACAAGGTCTAACACAAAAGACATAGAGCTCTAGAGTCATTACAGACTCAAATAGCTATAACTGAACAGCTCTAACTATCCACAGCTCTCCCTCTCAGAGCATCTGAGTCTATTTAGACTCACTATAATTCTCATACACTGAACACAAGCTCATATCAGCCTTAGAGTCATTCTTAGACTCATAACTATCACATAGGCTAGCTTAAACAATATAATAACTCAGATACTATTATACAGTTATAACTCAGACGGTTGATATAATCCATCAATCACCGTCCACCCAGCTTCTTAATCACCTCCTAGCCTACAACAAGGCTCTTACTCATTAAGTAACCATTAGCTGGTGACTTAACACAAGTCACTCAGTCATCAATAGAGCCTATTATCAAAGTTCACCAAATCTAATTCTGAAAGCTATTCCTTCATCCTTATACAGTTCTAAACAAGTTTCTCTACAGGACCCTGGGCTCTTTCTAGCCCCATCTCAGCATGGGTCACAAAACTCAGAAAACCCCAAAATCACAGAGACCCAAGAGAACTTGAATTCCTTACCTCAGTGGCGACCCCAGAGATCTCAGGACAGCTTCCTCGAGCTTCTATGTCCTAATCACGCCGTGATTCTGCGCCAAGCTCAAGTTCTCTGAGCTTTTCCCTCTGAGGTTCCTCTCCTCACTTAAACTGGGGTTTTCAAGGAAAATGACGAAGGATTTTAGCTTTCTGATCGGTTCACTCAAGATTAAAAGTCTCAAGAAGGGGTTTAGGCTAGTATATAGGGTCTGGGAAAGCTTGGAACAACTCCCATGGAGTCCAGGACCAA
>PYAF01003073.1:595558-605587 GCA_007407185.1 Glycine tomentella
TTTGGAGGTTTCTTCCTCCCTTTCTTGCTTTAGGCTTGTTCTTAGGTGTTAGGTACTTAAATAGTAGGTTTAAGTAGGTTAAGAAAGTGAGAGAAGTGAGGTTTAGCGTGGAAGCTCTGCCGGAGAGAAGCGAGGATGGGAACGTTCAGCAGCTTCTTCCGAGAGGAGGTTCTCTCCATGTTGGGCTAGCTTCTTAGAGATTGGATGTAATCTTCTTAACCCTATACTTCTTTTAATATTCATGCATGAGTCGTTCTATTTCTTATTGGTAGTTTCATTCTGCGCTTAATGCTTGATCCTACTTGATCACTAGTATCATGAGCTTAAATCCGAAGTGAGACTGGAAAGTAATCTTAGGGTTTGAACTGAATAAAATTACTCGTTACGTTACGTTGCTAGGAATAGGGCATAATGTTTCGATTGCATAAAAGCACGCGATTATAGTTCTTAACCCTGGGGTAATTCACTTAAATGTGAGGGATCGATATTCGATAAAATATCCTTAGAACTTGGATGCGAGGAATCGATTCAAGGTAACCTAGTGTGCATCAATAAGAATAGATGGTGATTTATGCATGGTAAATATTAATTGAATATAGGATGTTAAGAATGATGAAATCTAATCCCGCTTTCTCATAAATATATTTTCATTTTCGTTAAAGTTTAGTTAGTTTACTTTACTTGCATCAACAAATGAAATATCGTTCAACCTACTTGTACATATCTATTCAACTGTTTAATTTTAGTTGGATTAACTGAGTAAGCTCAAGTCCCTGTGGAGACGATCTTTATAAATTTGAAACTTACAACGATAAAACGGTATGCTTGCCGTGGGAAAAATCCCTAACAAGGAGCTAGCCGAACTTGTACGCATCGAGGAGAATGCCTATAGGTGCGCCTCCATGGTGAGAGCTTTTGCTACCCTGCGGGAAAGGTATGTATCTTCACAATAAGTCTCTGAAATATGTTATTGCATGTTAATAAAAAGGTTAACTATATATGCTTCAGGTATGCGGTCTCGGTCGAGGAGAAGAAAAAGATTTATGAGGAGCTCCTTTCTACCAAGGCCGGGCACGAGAAAGCGAGGGAGAAATTTGCTGCCGAGACCAAGCAGCTGAGAGAGGAGTTACTTTCATCCCAGGCTGAATTTGCTTCTTTACGAAGTGACCTGGGCCGGGCTCAAGGCTCTCTTGAAGCTGCCGAGCAGCAAATTACTAACCTCACTTCTTCTCAGGACCCTTTGAAAGCCGTTCATGAGGAGAAGATTCAGTCTTATGAAGCGCAGTTGTCTTCGATGAAGACCACGCTTGCTGCCGCTGCTGAGGAGGCCTTCAACAACGCCGTCGAGCAAATACACTGCTTGAATCCGGGTGTGGTACTCTCCACTACTGGGATGCACTTCATGGCATACGTTGATGATGACCACTTGGTTCCTCCTGCCGGGGCTGAAGATTCTTCTGTGGCGACTACTGAAGGGCCCGTGCTTATGGAGGAGGTTACCTCCGCCGTTCTGACTACCGAACCTCCCGCCGATAACAAGCTGCCTGCCACTGACAAACAGCCGCCTGCCACCCAAAATTGAAGGACTGGGATGCCGGTTTTAACTTGTATTAATTTCATTTCAATGTTGGGCCCTTACTAAGCCTGAAACATGTTTGTTTAACAATATTTTAACAATACTTTATATTATCCGAATTCATTTTATCCGGATGCACGCATCATTGGTTCCAACGACCAAATCTTATATTCATATTTATTCTTTAAGACTTAGATTTTCGCTATGAACAACCCCGCTGAGGGATACTCCTTTTTACCGATTTGATCAGAACCGGTCAGCGTATCATTCAAAGCCCTGAAATCTAGTTGGTTAATTATGTGATGTATCACGTTTTAGAAGAACCATATGAATCGTGGTCTACCCGGATCCATACTCTACATAAAACACCATGATACCAAATAATGCATTTTATTAAAATTGATACTGTCATATTACAAAATGTATTGAGAATCAAATGTTCCGAGTTGGATTATCCTTCTCGGCTCGTACTCAGCCATACATAAAACACTTAGAATTTCCAACGGTATTACATAGCTCATAAAAGAAAATACATGTACTAAAAAAAATGACTTCCGAACATATGGTTGACTAGACAGTGCGATCTCAATGAAGGAGAACCATACATACCTGGAGACACAACCTCCGAGTTCATACTCTCAATAAAAGAGAAACCTGCACCCCTTCGTTTAGATGGTGTGATCTCAATGAAAGAGAACCGTATGTATTCGGATATAACACCTTCCGAGCTCATACTCTCAATAAAAGAGAAACCCACACCCTTTGATGTACAGCGCCGGATACTAACTATAGTATTTTTTGAGTTTGTCCGCGTTCCATGTTTGTTTAATTGCTTTTCCTTCTAAAGTTTCCAACATGTAAGCCCCCTTGCCGAGTTTGTGTGTTATCCGGTATGGTCCTTCCCAGTTGGCCGCAAATTTCCCGTCTCGGGCATTCTTGTTTCCAATGTCAACCCTCCGTAACACCAACTCAGCAAGCTCAAAATGTCGTGGAACTACTTTCTTGTTATAGGCAAGTGCCATTTGTTGTTTGGCCTTAAGGTCCCGGGCATGAGCAGATACTCGGATTTCATCGATCAGTGCTGATTCTACTGCGAGTGATTCGTTATTTGACTCCTCTCCTTCCTGTAACGCCCGTGTCCATTGCCATGACTGTTGTCTGATCTCCACTGGTATCATGGCTTCGCTCCCATAGGTCATTCGAAACGGAGTTTCTCCCGTTGAAGACTGGATAATAGTCTGAATTCCCCAAAGTGCATAATACAGCTGCTCCTCCCAGTTAGATCCGGCGTCATGCATCCTTTTCCGCAAAGCTTCTAGTATTGTCTTATTTGCAGCCTCTGCCTGTCCATTGGATTGCGGATGCTCGACCGACGCAAACTTATGCTGAATGTGGAAGGCGACCATCATTTCTTGGAATCTTTTATCCGTGAATTGAGTACCATTATCAGTCACAACTTCCCTGGGAATTCCGAACCTAGAGATGATGTTTCTTTCGAAGAATAGTTGTACCCGCGCAGAAGTAATCTTGGCCAACGGTGCAACCTCTATCCATTTGGTAAAGTAATCTACTGCCACTATCAGCCACTTCATTTGTCCTTCGGCCGGCTTGAACGACCCCAATAAATCCATGCCCCATTTGTAGAATGGCCAAGGTGCCGAGATAGATTGTAGCTTTTCTGGCGGCGATAATATCCGAGAAGCATGCTTCTGGAAATTCTCGCATCTTTTCACATGTTCCACCGCATCTGCTCCCATAGTCGGCCAGTAATACCCGGCCCAGAGTGCTTTCCTTGCCAACGATCTCGCCCCCATGTGTTGTCCGTTAATGCCTTCATGTATTTCGGACAAAACATATTTTACCTTGTCCGGCTTCACACAAACCAGCAGTGGGCTGTGCAGTCCTCTTCGATACAATCCATTGTCGACGATTACATACATAGCCAATGTTCGTATCAATTTTCGGGCTTCCAACCCGTCATCCGATAATGTTCCCTTCTCTAAATAATCCACTATTGGATGTCTCCAGTCTTGCTCGGTTGTGATCATCATTATGCACGACGGCTGCGAAATTTGTTGTTGGACCACCGTTAGATTATTTCTAGGGCTCTTGGTACTGGCTAACTTTGATAAGACGTCGGCCCTGGTGTTATCTTCCCTAGGAATATGGTTAACTTCTACCTCGTCGAATTCAGCTATGATCTTTTTTACTCGTCCCAAATACTTTGACAATAAGGGCCCATTTACTTGATACCGGCCATCAATCTGAGCCGCCACCAGCTGTGAATCTGTGAACACCTTCACCCTTCCGGCTTCCTGTTCCTTCGCCTGCATTAACCCAACAATTAATGCTTCGTACTCGGCTTGATTATTTGACGTCGAAAAATTGAGTTGCAATGAAAACTCTGTAGCTACCCCATTCGGGTTCTCAATTATGACTCTGGCGCCACTTCCTTTCTTGTTAGATGAGCCATCCACATATAATTTCCACCAGTTTCCTACTCCTGGGTTGTGAGAAGTAAGTTCTCTCACGAAATCTGCCAACGCTTGGGATTTAATAGCATGTCGGGCTTCAAATTTCAAATCGAACTCCAATAATTGGACTGCCCAACTAATCATCCTTCCTGCTAAATCAGGCTTGTGAAGCACCTGTCGGATTGGTTGATTTGTTCGGATCACAATGGTGTGGCTTTGGAAATATGGGCGCAACTTTAGTGTAAATGCCAATTTTTCTAACCTCTGGTATCGCAACTCGGAGTCACGCAAAGCCCGGCTTAAAAAATATACAAACTTTTGGACCCCGCCGACCTCTCATACTAGCACGGCGCTAACGACCTCTTCGCCTACTGATAAATACATGATCAATACTTCGCCTGGTTCCAGCCTTGACAAAACCGGGGGGATGCTAAAGATCTCTTCATCTCGGCGAATGCGGCTTCACACTCCGAGCTCCACTGTATTACGACTTGCTTTTTCAACATCTTGATAAACGGAAGGGCTTTTTCTACCGACTTTGGCATGAAGCGTGTCAATGCGGCTATCCTTCTTGTTAGTTGTTGTATCTCCTTTTTGTTAGTCGGGAACCGCATATCCAGTACGGCTCGACACTTATCCGGGTTTGCCTCTATTCCTCTGTGTGTCAACATAAACCCCAAGAACTTTTCGGGCCCAACTCCGAAAGTGCATTTCAAAGGGTTTAAACGAATATTATATTTTCGTAGTCGGCTAAATGTCTCCTCTAGGTCTTCGACATGCCTACTGATTTCTGCAGTTTTAACTATCATGTCGTCGATATATACTTCAATGTTACGGCCTAGCTGCGGCTCGAACACGTTATTCATCATTCTCTGATACGTGGCCCCTGCATTCTTTAATCCAAACGGCATTACGTTGTAGCAGTAATTGGCCTTATCGCCAATAAACGTCGTTTTCTCCTGATCTTCCGGGTGCATTGCAATTTGATTATACCCGAAAAATGCATCCATGAACGACAAAATTTTGTACCCAGAAGAATTATCTATTAACTGGTCGATATTTGGCATGGGGTATGCATCCTTTGGGCATGTTTTATTCAAATCAGTATAATCCATGCACACTCTCCATTTCCCATTCGATTTACGAACCATCACGACATTTGAAAGCCATGTGGTATATTGAATCTCTCTTATGAACCCGGCTTGTAGCAACTCTTCAATATGAGTCTGCAATGCTTGCGTCCTCTCTGGTCCCAACTTCCTTTTCTTCTGTTGCACTGGCTTCAATCCCGGGTACATGGATAACTTGTGACAGCAAAACTCAGGGTCTATTCCGACTATCTCAGACGCCTTCCATGCGAACACGTCACGATTCTTCTTTAGACATTGAATGAGCGCCTTCTTGTGTCCGGACTCCATTACTCGTCCGATATTAGTAGTTTGACCGGCTTGATCACCTATCTGGACCTGCTCGACTTCTTCTACCGGCTCCTGCCTCATTCATCTGGTGCTTCTCGCATATCCAGCTCTACCATGCTCACCGGTCGTACTCGGTTATCACTATCATTGTTGACTTCCCGGATTTCCTGGATTCTGCCCGGATCTCAAGATACTGGCAATGACTTACTTTTGCTTTCTCTAACTATGTCATAGTAACACTGGCGAGAATCCTTCTGATCGCCACATATTGTCACCACCTGACAGTTGCCGCCCACAAATTTAAGCTTCTGATGCTCTTTAGACATTAAAATGTCCCATCGATGTATAGTGGGCCTCCCCAATATCATATTGTATTGGGACGGGAAATCAGCCACCACAAACTTCACCCTCTCAGACTTGAAGGCTTCTCTAGTGCCCAGGGTCAGCCGTAAATAAATGGATCCCTTAACATTTGTGTTTCCGCCATTGAAACCGATTAACATGGTTTTACACGGTTTCAAATCCTCAACGTCCAAGTTCATCTTTTTTAACGCGCTCCATAAAATTATGTCAGCAGAACTCCCATTATCTACGAACATCTTCCTTACTCGGCAAGTGCCTACCATTCCCGTGATAACCAATCCGTCTTCGTGCCCGGGTACTACTCCCTCCATATCCTGCTTCGTAAAATACAGAAGTGGAGGTTCTTTGTCTCCTACCCGGTCTTTAAACTTCGGCTGTGTTCGGATCGACAACACCTCCTTCAGATACTTTCTTCTCTGATTAGCTGTGTCACCTCCACCTCCCATGGCCCCCGAAATCACGTTACATTCGAACTCGGGTTCCGGGAATATGTCGTCCTCTTCCCGTGCTTTGTTTCTTTCATCCTTCTTCCGGGCTGAACCTCGTCTCCCTTGCGCTTATTCTTTCTTCCTTGTGTTTTGATCACGTACTGTCTTAATCTCTCTTCTTGGATGAACTTCTCGATTGCATCCCGTAGATCCCAACACTGGTCCGTGGTGTGCCCGGGTCCGTTATGGAATTCACAAAACTGTGACTTATCCAGTCCGGCCTTGTTAAAGATGGGACGAGGTCGTTCTACCTTTTTCATATTCGTGAGCGCTACCTCCTTCCAAATCTGAGAACGGGCGATGTTTAGCAGAGTGTACTTCTCATATTTGTTCTCGTATCTGTCCGTCCAGAACTTCGATTCATTGTTCCGAGTTCGATTTTCGGCATGTCCCCTATTATTTGGGGGCGGACTCCTTCTTCTGTCGTTTCGCTCCTTCGCACGTCCTGAATTATTGGCTATCTCCATTTGTTCCAACTCCAGATATTTTTTCGACCAGGCACGAAACTCCATCAGCGATTTCACTGGATCTTTATAAATGGACTTGGCAAATCTTGAAGACCCATTCAACCTGGCAGAGATCAGATAGAAATGAACTTTTTCCTCCAGCCCGTGCACCTATAATGCTGCTTATTTGAACCGGTCTAAATAGCTCTGCAACGTCTCCCCGGGTGACTGTTTAATTTTTCCCAACGTGAACTCGGACTTTGGCTGCTTCTTACTAGTGGCGAAATTCAACAAGAATTTCTGTCCAAAATCCTCAGTTTCTGATCGACCTCTGCAGCAGCGTGTGAAACCAAGTCTGTGCCGGCCCCACCAACGTAGTAACAAAAATCCTTGAGATAATTGGCTCGTCAATGCCCCGGACACACATTTGTAAATCGAACTCGTCAATGTGCACTTGTGGGTCCTGGGTCCCATCATATTTTGACAAAAATGACCTGTCAAAGTCATCCAAATACCGATCATTCACAATTTCGTCCATAAAAGGGCTATTGTTTTGCTGTCCTCGGCTATACTTCCGACGATAAACTGACCCATCCTTTCCACGAGACCCAGACTCCCCCTCGAGGTCAGGGCAAGGCCGTTCTTGATTAGCCCGTGGAGCTTCCACATTCTCTACCCGGTTTCGAAAGCTTCCATCATTTCTGTCCCCATCTCGCAGCGGTTCGTGTACTCGGATCAGCTCTCCAAACGGCCCTTCACTTCGCATCTGGTCCCCTGGTTGCTCGGCATTCCTTGATTGACTCAATGGTATCCTCGGCTCTTGTGTTGTAGGTAATGACTCCTCCTCTTGGTTCAAAATCTCTACTCGTTCCACCGTACTTTTTAATTTCTATTCCAAACATGCCATGCGCTGAGTCTCGGCACGTCTCCATTCTTCGTTACGTTTCTCCATCTGACGTGTTATCGTCCGGATATCCTCCTATCTCTGAAGAGCTTGTCTTCTCTCCATACTTTCAATCCAACTCAAGATCGAATTGAGAGCATTACTGACAAACCATTCTCCCAACTCCTCCTCCTGTACCATCCTTCGAGCCAGAATTTCCCTCCATTGCTCTGTCTGGATGGGAGAAGAAGTTGCGTCAGAAACAGCCTCCGTAACATGCACTTCTTCTCGCGGCACCACGTTTCGATTCGCAGGTATGAATATCTCCCTGTTCAGCATTTCGGAACGTGGCACAGATTGATTGTTTCTGGTATTCACCATTTTTGAAGCGTGGGACTCGAATTTTATCGTCCTCACAGACGGCGCCAATGTTCTGTATATTTCCAGAACACAAATTTACAACACTAATGTGCTGGATGTTTGCTATTGGATCAATTCTAACTCTGCAACCTCAAGAGTATCAATGGAGAATGACACCTTGAAGCAAATGATCACACAGAAATACCACCAATGGATGTGGGGTGTATGCTCTGTGTAATTGAAAGAGATAGAGTTAGAATATGTGTGTTCCTTTTTGGCCGTAACCTCTACATATTTATAGATAATTTACTTGGCTGTTGCTAAACGTTCTGAACCCCGAAGATATCAGACTCCAGCATCACGTCTCAACTGCCCCTATTGACTTGGTCACAGTCCACGTTTAATGAATCAGTTGAATGCACAATCCATATACAATAATTGAGCCTTACTATTGGGCCCTTTTGATCATTTCCATAACAGCTTCCAATATATATATACTCCGAATAACCAACCAAAAAGAAATAATTCACAATTTCATGTCATTTTGGCACCGCTTTTGAACTAAAAAGTCAAACCTAGGAAACCCATCGTCCCCATAAAGGAAAAAAATAAAATAGGGACTCAACCCAGATTGGGACTCAATCCAGATTGGGACTCAACGTCCTTGTTCGACTGTAATTGGTCAACATGATCTCAAATTATTGGGCATCCAAATATGAAACGGATTGAATGAACGAAAAGCTGCTCCAAAGTGGCTAAATCGATGATGGTGCTTCTGTCACTGTTAGAACCTGGCTCTCAAAACTTAAAAGGAATGTTGAAGTCTGAAATTTTTTGGTGAAATGCAAGATGGTAGGTGACATATCAATGATAGAAATGAGTGGGTGTGGAGAGAGAAATAGTTTTTTTTTTTAAAATGCTAAATGACTTTAATATCCCTAATGCAATTCATTACAACAAAAGTACTAATTTATTTTTTTCCAAAACTTTTGGTTTAGGTTGCTAACCTACTCCAATGGAAAAAAGTTTGCGAAGAAATATATCAATTGAGAATAATTCTCTTTTTAAATTGTAATTAAGAATGTATGAACTTTAGAATTTTGTCATACAATTATATCTGATCAAGATTAAAGACATCTAGTAATCAGATGATTACTTAAAAAAAATTGTTTACATTTTTCTTTTAATCTACATCATTCAAATAAGGATGAATCATCAATTTAGTCCTTAAAATTATATTGGTAAATTAAATAAGTACCTAGAAATTTAATAAAGTAATTGCAAAATAATCCTTGAAATCATCAACCAATTTAGTCTTTGAGGTTGTAACAAACAGTCCAAGTCCTGAAAATAAATAAATGATAAAATAGTTTCTAAAATCATAGATTATCAATCAACTAGCTTAATATTTCTTATCTTATATGAGCATTAAATTCATATTTTATAATTTATAAAAGTATTTTTTATATTATTTTAATATTTTAATATATTATTAATTATTTAAAAATGTGTTAGTATATATGTCAATAAATATTTTAAATATATTTTATATACATATACTCTAAAAATTGTTATTATTGGAGTGTTGTATTAGGTAGGATTCTCTTTACTTTGATGATGCACTGCATGTTTCCTTTTAATTTTCTTTTAAAAAATTGATTTAGTACATTTTTTATTTTTTCTATAAATAATGATCAAAAGATAAAATAAATAAATAAATAATTTTCTTAAAAATTGATTTCACACGTTATTTTTGTTCACATAGAAATTTATATAAAAAATAAAAATAATTTAGATATTATGCGTAAATTTTTCATTTAATTTTATTAAAAAAAGTCACACAAAAAATACTATTTAAAAACGGTTAAATTTAACACGAACAATAAAATAATCCATCTTAATGCTATTGGATTCATTTGTTCTACCATTCCAAATAATGAAAAAGAGAGATAAATTTACCTTTAAAAATACAAGTTAAGCTAGTAACATTTTGTATTATATGCAGACACTCAATGAAAAAT
>PYAF01003073.1:614191-629639 GCA_007407185.1 Glycine tomentella
CTTCTATGTTCCAATTACGCTGTGGTTCTGCGCCAAGCTCGAGTTCTCTGAGCTTTTCCTCTGAGGTTCCTCTTCTCACTCACAATGGGTTTTCAAGAAAAAGGATGAAGGATTAAAGCTTTCCAATCGGTTCAATCAAGATTATAAGTCTCAGGGAAGTGTTTAGGCTAGTAGATAATGTCCCTAAAAGCTTGGGAGGTCATCAATGGAGGTTTCTCTCTCTCTTCTCTCTTTCCTTTTTCTTTTTCTCTCTCTCTCAGCCCAAGGGACTTCATATAAAAGCAAATCTGTCGATCCCGCGCGGCTCGCGCCAGTTACCGCGCTGGTCGCGCCACAGCACTGCCAATCCACGCTATTGGCGTGAACTCCCACGCTACTGGCGTGGAACTCCAGAAGAAAACATGATTTTCTAGAGCTCTTCCCACGCTACTAGCGCCGTACCCACGCTACTAGCGCGGGATGGCAGACAGCATAGGCACATTTTATACATCTGGCGCAGATCACGCCGCACTTCACGCGGGTCGCGCCGTAGGCCAGAACAGCCTATTTCAACTATTTCTCAAGCGTTTAAGCCTCCTTTCAAGGGATTTCCAAGGCCTAATTATATTTCCTCCATTATAAGCTTAATCCTAAGCTTAACACGTGCTTAATTCAGGCTTAATCATATGTTTAAAAATTCAAGACATTACAAAAAACTCCAGGGTGGAGGATAATATACTATTCCCCCAAGGAGATGGATACATAACACCACCATTTTTCAGGCATCACAAATTAAAATTAGTTTACAGTTATTAGAAATCAAGACAAACTCACATTTGCAAGACACCAATATCTATGGTGTGTGTTTCAATGTTTGAAATGAACCACAATGTTTAAAATACTGTCCATAACCAAGTAATACAGCATAAGCGTTTATCAAAATATAACAACATGCTAACTACAATTCAGAATTGAAACTTGTTTTAATTCCCACAAAATATGATGCCCATTGCCTACGAATTATTGATATTTGTGCAACGTCCAATGGTGTTCCATCGCGAAACCACTGCAACATAAACATGGATCAATTCAATTCAATTTAATGTAATTCACAACTGTATATCAAAATTCTAATTGAAGAATCATAAGGTACAGGTACGCATATTTGAGCTAAAATCAATTGTAAAGGAAGTTGAAGTTGTCTAACACAGCTAGGAAGGTTCCCTTCAATTTCATTCGAACTTATGTCCCAAACGGAAATACTTTTCAAACCTGCAATTTCCTTAGGGATTTGACCATTGAAGTAATTATAACTCACCAAGTTGCTCCAAAGAAACCAAACGAATAATCTGTATAGGAATGTTTCCCTACAAGTTGTTCTAGGATAGGCTCAAGACTCTAAGAATAGAAACATCACCAGAACTTAGAGGTATTTATCCAAAGAGTGTTGGATTAGACTGCAAAGCCAGGTGTTCCAAGGTAGAGAAAGAACCAGAGAGAGTTAAGGGAAGGTTCAATTCAAAATAAACAAAACTGTTGAAAATTGAAAGTGTTTTTAAGTGAGTTTAACCAAGGACTGACATAGGTAAGCAGAAGAGTTGCAAGGTGGGGAGAGTATATCAAGACTGATGTGAATCTTTGTTACATGAAAAATTGATGGGTCATTGCTAACTTGACAGTCAATTCCTGGCCATGGAGTGTAAGTACATGGTTTAGGGTGTGCTTGGGTCTATAGTTAGGGTCATCCACAAGAGGCTGTATAACTCCAAACAACCCCAACAACTCCTCTGGCATTACCATTTCTTCCCCATGTCCACATATTGCTTCTTATTCCCATCATTTCACAAGCAAACCAAAGGAACACAACAAGATGAAAAGAGAGAGAAGCCATATATTATTTAGACAATGTGTGAGTACTAAAAGAAGGCCAGGCTTGAAAAAGTTTTACTCACTAAATTTCTTGCAAAATTTAGTGGTTTGGAGGGAAATGAAAAAGCCAAGATCCACTACTTTCTCTATATAATAAGGTTTGTTGAATAGTGTTGATGGCAAACGAGAAGAATGGAAATGTGAGTCTAAGCATGTCATTTATTTTTCTGCTTAACGAGTCAACACTGAACATTGCAAAGAAAAAAAAAGGCAACGCTTGCTGTCTTATTTGGGTTCCGAAATTTGCAATTGTGAGTATGATAGTGTTAGTTTGCATGGAAAAAGGGAAGTAAAATGAGGAAAGACAAAGGGGTTATACATAGCTTTGGTAGTGGTGATAATGAATGTAGAGTTCTCCAAAATTCCAACATTAAAAGGCACAAAAATTAAATTGGCAGCACTCATAGATAACACCATAGCAAAACTCAAGTGAAAACAAAATTGTTTTCCTTTCACAAAACCATAGAATTACAAAATCTGATTAAGTTTCAATTCAACAAGCACCTATTCCCAAATCCTAAAAGCACTGGCTGACAAAGCATCTGGGACTAAGTAAAGTATTCACTTTATTCTTGAGACCACCATTAACAAGGCTTTAAAATACACAAGCAAAAAATGCACTAGTTCACATGCTTTAGTCATATGAAGAAAGATAATCAAGTACATTACCATTGAAGAACTAGAGCAGGCACTCAAATGTTGAGTTTAACATCCATGATGGCAGGGACACTAAGGAAATCTGATTTTAGAAGTTGACACAGATAATGTAACTCCTATATTGAATGCATTAAATACTCGTAGTTCTAAGAGTAGTGTTCTCACCATTCACCTTAGTCCCCAACAATTAAAAACTACTCAAGTGGCATGAATGAATGGTCCAAGCCAAACACAAATAGTAATCAGTCACATTGACACACAACACAAGACAACATATATTTCATCAAAGACAAGAACCAAACATATGATCAAAGCTTCTAACTTCTAACCTCTACAATTTCTAATGTTACTAAATGGATTTTTCTTATTCACCAATGTAAAAAAATAAGCACAGAAGCTTCTGCTTTTGGTGAACCAAAGAAAGTAACAAGGAAAAAAAATAATAAATATGCCACAAGTTTAATACAGGTCAAATTAACCAAATGTCCTAAAAACTTAAAATTAGAATTAGAATTTTAAGATCAAAAATTGGTCCCACTAATACAGCTGGTTAGAACCACAAGTGACAATCACATGGACCAGATTACACAATTTAGGAAAAGGTTAATTGAAGAATCATAAAGCAAGTTCGTGTCAAATCTTACTTGAGCTTCTTTAACTGGCTTAGCTTAAAAAACTTTCAGCCCATGTTTCATGTCACCCCATAGGTTAGCTTAAAATGTGAATCGGTCTTCCCTATGGTTAGTGTTGTTATCAGTCTTCCCTTATATCCCTAATCCCAATATAGCTAGCAATATTTAGGTAGTGGTAATCATCAAAGCTTACTTTAAGTAAGAGATGATAACTTAATCATGAATCGTACCCGAAATGTATAATGAAAAAAAGGAAGAAAAAAAACTTGGTTCATAAAATAAGATTCAGCAAAAACTTATGGATAACTTAAAGTCTTAAACAAAATAGAGAATTCCCAAAATAACATGAAATGGGAAATTAAAAGATGTACAACATACAGGACAAAAATAATAGGTGGTGTCTGAGTCGAAACCTCAAGATTACCCCTCTAATATATACATCCACACGAATGCCTCAATATCCCATTACGATTTCCCCTATGAAACTCAAAATTACCATTTGGACAAAAACTTAGCATTTTTGTCTTGACCATAATTTTGATTTCAAACTTCCAAACCAATTTTTAATGTTGCTTCTCTTTATTCATCTTCTTTTATGTCCCCTTCTTACTAAGAAAGTAAGTTTGGTTGATATTATTGACATATGAGTCCTCCTTAGGAACTTTGAATTTTCATAGAATGAACTTTTAATTTTCATGCTAAATTTATCAATGCTGAAGTTTTCTAAATTACAAAATGAGTGAATCAAACCATTCTACCACCCAACCAACCTTATAATCCATGCAATTTGAATAGTGAATCAAACCATTCTAAGCACACAAAAGAAGAAATGAGAGCATGGAAACACCAAAAAGAAAATCACTTTGTAAGATACAAAGGATCCATACTTCTCTCTATAACTCGCATATATGGTATACCATACCTTTTCTATAATTTTGCTAGGTTACCACCACAACCATAAAGTAGCATTCCTACCATATTTAAACTTGTATTATGGCCCAATTAGATTCTTGGACATGCAAACCAGGGAGATACACATCTGCAAAAAGTCAAAGTCATTTACTACAAGATTCTCTTGTTTCGTCCATTTTCTAAAGTTTATTAACTTTTTAAGTATGAGCTATTTTCACTAAAAGAATGCTATATCTTGCTAACAAATATTCCTAATTACTCAAAGCAGTAAGTATTCAACAACAATGTAACAACATTCATTGTCTTTCAAACTTCAAATATGCCCAATCATTAATATTTTCTTTTAATTAATAAGGATAATTTTGTTGGGAAAAAGATAGAATTATTCCTTGCAAATTACAAAATAAATTGATTTTATCAGGTACTTGAGAAGCTTAAACATGTAAACAACCAATTGCATACTCTTCCCCAAAATTCAGAGCAAGCAATTATAATTTTGAATGTCAGGACTTAAAAGGAAAATTCGAAGTAGATTACAACAAAAGTCAGGGTCTGAAACAATCCCACAACATAAAAGCCAAAACAAACAAACAAAATCAAATAAACAAAAACACTAGCAAAAACACATAACAAAACCATGTACCAAAAGGGTATGCCAGAATATAAACAGAAAAAAACACTAACGAACGGAATATCCCATAGATTAAACCACAAAACAAGGTAACTGAAAAATCCACAGACATACCTAAACAAATATGTTTGTTACTGTAGATATGGGGATGCAATGGAGCTGGATGCAAGAATATCACATGTAAAACCATCGATAACAGAAGAATAACATAAGTGAAAACCAAAACATGACCCAAATTAAAGATTAATTATGGTACAACCACTTTGTATCTGCACCACAAATTTTTCCATGCATAACCAACAAGAATGCGGCTTCAACGGTGACTGACGAAATGGGATCGAAGGTCGTTTGACTATCAAAGCTTCTGCTTGTTAATGTCGGAGTGAAGGTACACGCATCGGATATTTCACATACGAAGAACGCTTTGATGGTGTGCTGTTATGTCGAGACGTTTCATAATAAAACCTAATTCAGAAATTGGGACAACAATCAACGACGATGGGTTGCTATAAAAACTGTTTTTGAATTAGTCCAAAACGAAGACGGTTTCAGATAACCGTCTATGAATGTTATAAAACTACGATAGTCTTGTTTAAACCGTCTTTGTTTTGTCTAAGAAAATGCAAATTTTTCCAAATAATTACAAAATTGCCACCGCCTAGCCTACTCGACAGTTTTGGAACAACCGTTGTTGAACTCTTGTCATTGTTGTGTACATTTGTAGTAGTGAGGAGTGTGGTGTAATCATAGGTTGAAAAGAGTTCAAGTTGTGAAAAAGGATGTCAAAGCTCTAGTGTGAAAATTGGAAGTTTCAATGACAAGAACGAGCCCATATGAGGTCCAAAATGAAGAAATCACTTGAACCTTCAAGAAACATCAAGAAGGTGTCCTCCCATAATTAAATAAGATTTATTAGGAAAATTAGAAATATTAATATATTGTTTTCTTTTTAATAAAGATATTATTATCTTTATCATATATACAACATTATTTTAATAACATATTAATTAGTGATATTTGGAATATATAGTCTTTCATTGTTTCCTTTTATTTAGATTCTAGGAAGATTTATTTTTCCTTATATAGAGAAAACATATGTACTCAAAAGGGAAGATTTTTATTATTGAATGAAAATTTGAAGTTTTTTTTTTCTCAAAATCTCAGCATTATTACGAATCAATGAGTAGTTGAACTCTTATCTCAACCTCTTGATACTCTTACGAATCAATCCTTGCTCAATCTCGTTACATATGCTGCATTATAAACCCAAGCCAACACAATTCAATCCAATTAAATTTAATTAGGTTGGATTGAAAAATATCGACTAAAATACTTGATTCAACCTAGACCATTTACACCCTATCCTAATATGCATGTTTATATTTGTAAGAAAAATAGTATTTCCTTTGTTCCTTTTTAATTGTCAGAATTTTTTTAAAAAAATTCTTATTTATATGTCGTTTTAAAAGTCCAAGATATATAACATTAATTCTTTTTTTGTCAATTATACCCGTATTCCATTTAATTATTTACATATGTTTTATAAAATTAAATGATAAGTAATTGAAAACTTCAAAGAAAAATTAAATGCAATGGAGTACATACACGTTCCCCAGCTTCTCCACTTCTCCATAAATGACTTATTCCCAACAAAAGAGAATTAATGATAATACATGCTTTGAATCTAAATTTAAAAAGATAACATAAATAGGAAAGATCTTAATGTTTCTTCAAATCAAAACTTTTGGTGGTAAGCATTTTAAGAATAAAATTATAGAGGGAAGTTTAATTTTGTTTAAAAAGTGTTAATTGAACAAAGGAAGAGAAATGCTTCAACAGATACCAAAAGGTTGGCTAGGAGAAGAAACATTTGCTTACATTCACGAAATTAGGTGCTTTGTTTCAGGAAAACACGTTAGAGATAATTAATGAAATGCCAACCCATAGGAAATTAGGAATATGCGATAGTTATGGGGAGAGAGAGAGAGAAATAGGAGTATACAATAGTTATGGACATTAAGAAAAATGTGGAGTGGAAGAAGAGACTTAATAGGAAAAGTGTCTACAGTTTTATTAGGAAAAGAGTGGAGTAATTGCATTTGTTTGTTACCGTGAAAATCCTCTGAACGGCTATTATATAGGAAACAGAGGGACTAATAGTTGGAAAAAAAAAATTAAAATATTGTTTTTTTTTTTAAAAAAAAACTTATGAATTTATTACAGTTTTAAAAGTATTTATGTATCTATAGCAACGAGTCGCGTCTCCCCTGGGCGTGACTGATTCTGTCGCTAATTCCGTCGCTATCACTTTTTGCGACCACAATGTCTACCTTATTGATATATTGTTACTTGTAGATAAGTAACAATTAGTAGATAACTTATTAAGATGATAGGGTGGTTACATCTATTTGAATATTCTGGCATTATTGGATACGCTGTTAGGAAGATGATATCGTTGGTGTCCGTACTCCTGTAGAGGGTTGACATCCGTGCTCTTGTAGCGATGATGGCATGGAACCCGGACACGTATGTTCGAGTTGGCACTTGGAGGCTGAATAAGCACCTCTTTAATGTGGCGGTGCTGACATGTAGGGTGTCCACGTGCATCTTGACCTTTATGAGATGGCCACGTGTCATTTTACTATTTTGGGCTGTACAGCTGGGGTTAGAAAACTTTCATTGGAAAATGCTATCAAAAAAGTGTTAGAAAATGGTTGTGGACCACAATTTCAACCATAGCATCATGGTTGCCTTAAAAAAAACTATCCTAGACCGCAACAATTCAAAACCTTGGCTATCATTACAATAAACCGATTAAAAATACCCAGTACTAAGGCTGCCTCATTTATATCATACTGTTTTCGACTTCAATGTACACAAATCCTTTCATATGATCTACAGCAAATGCAGATTTTATCTTTAATTTAGTACCCAATGAATCCAAGTCAGCAAACTTCGGCATCAGACAAAGAGCTAAAAGCCTCTCCCACCCAAGCTACAGCAAAAAAAGAAAGAAAAAAAGAAACTTAGCAAAGTATAAACAAAAGAAGCACCTAAAGAAAATTGATGGCAACACTAGGAATTTCAGTTAGGAAAATCACTAAATCCATGTTTCAGGAATCATACAGTGCATTTGACTTTCCAAATGTATGGCATTAATTCATCGACACCCTCATGTATAGAACTTGGGTCCATCCCTTTATCATCATCAAACTCAACAACTCCTTCACATACAAGCATGTTAATCCTCATTAGAGTGAATAGTATAAAGAGGAAAAGAAAAGCTACTTCACATACTATGAGGTCGGTGCTGTGACTGCAAATCACTCCTGACTGTAGCAGACACTGAAGTTCAACCATTGACTACAGGTGCAAAGCCAAGTTCCTTCTCAAAGTTACAGTCATTACTTGTAAACCTTAAAAAGCTTCAACAAAATTATAGAGGAAAAGTAATTAAACAATCAATGAAACAGAAAAATACTACAAAGGTAACGTAGTGTAACTTTAGAGATACATTATAGCACCTTTTCTCTTTACGGACACTTTCACAGAATCAAGCAAATAAAAACAAGTCTGTAGAATGAATACATCCGATATCTCCAATACCAATTGACCACCATGAATGTCTGAAGGGATGACTAGATATCACAAATGTTTAGCACAATTAGAACTTTTAAAAATCAACTTATCAAGCACCCAATCAAAGAGGTGATGCTTCCATTGTTTTCTAGAAAGTATTATTACCTTAAAAGCACTCCCTACACAAACAACCAATTATGTCAAAGTCAATCCTCAACCAATTCCCGATCAAGGCATTTGAAAAACAGATAGATCACGCTGAAATGGTTAATTACTCACAAGTTACAACCACAAGTACATTAGTAATTGTAATCACTATTATACTCTAAAACATTTACTACTTAGTTATGGCATTAAATGGCTTTACACACATAAACTCTACCAATGGCCCAACCAAAATCATGCAAGCTCTTAACACGGGTAAAAATAAATTCTCTCACTACTTCATCCAACGCTACCTTTTTAGATCCTGTTTCACCAAAAAGAATCTGAACTCAAGTTATTTTAAGAAAAAGTGGTTGGTGACATGTTCAACAAAACCAAAACCAATAAAATAATAAAAGGAGATAGACATAGAGAAATAAGAACAATGGCATGAAACAATGACAGGTACAATAACACAAGTGTCATCTACAATGCCCCCTTAGAAAAAAGGAATTACATTTACCCAAAAAAAAATTAAAATTGGTATTACAGAGAACAAAATATACTTCTTTTTTCAAATATTAAAAACACTCCATATCTATCTTGATACTACCACAACTATTTCTCATTTTAGTAAATTAGGATGGTCCATGGTCCAAGCTCTAGAGGTGGCAGATGATAAGGATGTAGTGTCTGATGAGTCACATTGAAGGATGTCCCTAGTCTTAATAACTAGTCTTGAATGCTCAGGTGAACGTACTCATCTAAGTTTAACATGACAAACCACCCAATTTGAAGCACAGAGGGGCATGCAGAGCTCATAACTCTCTAATTGCCAAAGACATATAAGAGACACGGTAGCATATAAGAGACATGAGTCACATTGTGTATTTGTCATGGTGTAGGGTATAACATAACTGGTAAACATAAAAGAAAGAATCACTTTAAATAAATTGAAAAATAAGTTCACTTTCAATTGATGAATAGTTGGAAGGATTAAGCAAAAGCTAGTGAGCTAGATTATTGAGTATATATGATAATGCTATTTTCATTTTTATGTGTCATTGGAGGTACCTGTCACTTCAGGCCTTGATTTCAGACTACTAGAACTGTGTTTTGCCCTTAGCTGAATGCTGAAAGAACCAAATCCAAAACTGGAATAGTTCAACTTGTGACACATTGTGTGGGAGAATTTGGCCCTCCTTATCCAAGAATTACTACTATCTTCATCCATCTTTTACCCTTTCTTCTTTAGAAAAAGAAAACTAGAAACACCTTACAAGATCACTTTATCCATAATCTCAAAAACAAGTAGTCTTAAAGCCAAAAGGGTGGTAGTCCCCAAAAACAAACTTCTCAAACTAATTTCAAACAATCACAGGGGTCTAGATTTCCTCAAACTCATCAACAACAATTGAGGGATTGAACCATGAAAAGTCAACTTTTTTCCCAAATGGAATCAGAAAACCACTCAAGGAAATTAAAACCCAGCAAGAATAAGTTGATCTAAGATAATAAAAGAAGATCCAATTCCATTCGATGATGGAAATTGGAAACCCCCCCCCCCCCCCCCCCCCCCCCAAAAAAAAAGAGAGAAAAAAATCCACATTAAAAGCCAACAACAAACATGCAGTGCTATAGAGAGAGGTAACAGAAACTCCAATCAATCAAAAGTTAACAGGCCAATAAAGAATCCAAAATGAAAGCAGCAAGTGTTACTAACAACATTAAGAGCAAAAAGCTTGCTTTCCACTTCTTTCCAAGGGAACCAATGAAGAGTTGTAAATACAACGATATTCAAATTGAGAGTTGATACTTTGATGACTAAATAAATTGACACGATGCACTAATGATAATGATTAATAGTTGTTTGATATACATTAACTAGAATATAGCCTGAAACGGGGTATCAAACTATTTCCCATTAAAGAACTTAAATGAACAATTCCAATCAAACTTGTTTATCCTGCTCAGTTAGTTTTTTAATACTTATCATGCTTAGTTAGTTGTGTTGAATTGTTATCATTGCCTATAATCTCTTGGGTATTACCCAATCTAAGTAAGCCAATTAGTTTGACAACTATCTTAAGCCTTGGGTTAGCTAGACCTGTTGTAACTAACCTCAGTGTATAAATACCAAACTACTGACTAATAGACTTTGGAATGAAATCATTTTTTCTGTTTCTCAGAATAATTCATCTTCTCTCTAAACTTTCTCCGAACCATTAACTATTAGTATCTATTTATAATAACCCAACATGATCAAACAGATTCATAATTCGTGATTATCAACAATTAGCTATTTGATACTATAATGACCCAAGTTTTGTAAAAAAATAATTATTATTTTATCTGGCGCTGATAGCGTGGCACTGTAGCAAATCTGGCGCTGATAGCGTGGCACTGTAGCTGAAGGCCAATTTTCACTGTATTTGGCGCGATTAGGGCCAGGAACGGCGCCGTTAGTGCCATGACTTGATTTGTGGCATGATTAGCGCCAGAAACGCCCCAGAAAACACATTTTCTCTGGATTTTGGCTCGGATAGCGCCAGAAGTGCTCCAGAAAGCATATTTTCTCTGGAATCTGGCACAATCAGCACCAGGGCACGTTCTGGGCCACTATAAAGGGACATTTTGCGTTTTGGAGAGAAAAAGAACCATTTTCTCTTCTTCCTCTACATTTTTCGCCATTAATGGAGTGAAAAGCTTCATATCTCCTTCATACTTCATCTAAACACTTCCTATCCTTCAGAAAAGTTGTAAGGAACTACTCCATGAGCTAGAATCCAGCTTCTAACTTCCTTAAGAGTCATCAATCGGAGAGATCCCGTTCTCTAGAGAATTTGACAAAGCTTGGATTTTGAGGGAAAGAAGGCGATTCAAGGACACTAAAGCTTAGAGAAGCAATCCTTTAGCCTTCCTCGACTGTTTTGAGGTAAGAAACTTAAGTTTTACCGATTGATTTGTGAAATTGGTAACGGGATGAATAGTAACCCATTTTTGTTTGGGCTGGAATTAGGCTTGGATTCTTTAGAAAAGTATGCTCAGGAGGTTGTTCTGATAAAGAATGAACTTTGAAACATGACTTTAGATGAAGTTTGGTTTTGACTCTGAGATATGTATGAGTAGGAAGAATGTGGGCTAAATGAAGGGTATTATGAGATGTATGGGCCTAAGTGCTTTTACAAAAGATATTCATGAGACTGAATAAACGGTAAAAACATGCTGAAATAACTGTTTTAGCTAAGTTGGATTATTATTGATATATGGCCTGGATAAAGGCAATTGAACTGATTGAATTGACTTATGCAGAGTCTTTGGGAGACTCTAGTGCCTTGGTTAGGCAGAGATAGATCCTGTTGAGGGTCTGTGAGTCACCAGTTGGGTGACTAGCTTTCAAGACTTGATATAGAGTAATAAGGGATTAGAATGATATAGATAACTGCTCTTCTTGTCTTTTGAACGGTTAAAAGTCGTTATTGTTGATTGATTGTGTGCCTGTATATAGGGTGGGACATCGAGAGTGTTAGTGGCGGAGACCACAGTCCAGGGATTGGACAGCAGAGCACTATCGTGCCAGGTAAGCTCTTTGTTCTTGGGAGTGTTTCCCACTACTTGTGTTCCCCCATACTCCGAGATGGAGTGATGGGTGCATATATGATTTACATGCATTGAATTGGTTGTTACAACTTTCTTCATGATGATATGTATGCATGTATCTGTGCTTTGTGTATGGTTGCCTTTCGGATGCATCTTCTGGCCAGTAGATAGATATGGACCTCCCTAGGAGTAGAGCGCAACTCTTAGTTTGGTTTACTCCATAGGAGAGATTCCTTAAGATCAAGAGATAGGTGGTCTCATGTTGTAGCAGCCTATTCTCGGAGGTACCATATGGCGTGCATCCTTGCGTAAGGGTAGCTCTCGTTGGATGACATAGGTGTGAGTTCCGGCCTCACACTGTGGACTGAGATGGTCCACGATGACTTACTGGGTACTGAGATGGTCCCAGGGGACTGAGATGGTCCTGTATACTTATGATGTTACACATTAGAGCTTGTGTGTGCCTATGTGTTGTTGTGATGCCTATTAATGTATTGTAATCATGGAAGTGAGCCAGGATGAAGGAAAAACTCCAAGAACCCTGAGCTTACTGAGATTTTTATCTCACCCCGTGTGTGGGGATTATATTTTGCAGGTTGTATAGCTGACAGGGATGAGGGACCCCAGGGCGAGAGGCCCTAGTAGGGGACATACATGGTATAGCTGCTTGGAGCAGTGTTTTGAGAGCTTGGTTGCTCACTGTTGTGTACAGACATATATATATGATATGTGTTGTTATTTTGTACCCTTGTGGGGAAACATGTGTATGTTTGCATATATTGAATTTCTATATATTGTGTACCCTCATATGAGGATCTGATAGGTGATATCAGGGCACTGATGCCTAATATTTTGTATGGATACAATTAGAGTATTTTGGGTGGAATGTACATATAATCTATGTATAGGCAGATGGATATCTATGGTTTATAACCTCCTGGAATCGGTTTGGATATTATAGTCTTATCTGCCATTATGTTATGTCATCTGGATCACTAAAGCTGTTGTGGTAATCTGGCATTCGTGTAATTTACTATTTATACGTACCATACATAATGAATCAAGAGATATGGTTTCAAAAACGCTTCTGCAGGTTTATTTAAAGATAACTACTGTGCTAATCTAATTAAGTAATATGTTAATACACCAGATGCATACGGGGTGTTACAAATACCAAATAAAAGATGTAAGACATAAAACCAAGCACAGGAAACCAAGTCAAAAAACAAAGAAAATAAATCAAACTTTCCAAAATCACCTTTTGCATAAATATGGCAGATCCTAACTAGTCACATAAATCCACCAAAAGTTCTACTAGGTTCACCGTCAAATGGATAAGGCCATCAGGCAAATCAACTACTCTTCCGTCATCATTGTATGTAGAATCATCCACCTTTTAAGCATCCAGAGTGAAAGAAAATGCAATTCACACAAAAGATTCAATCTTTTATTACAAGGAAGTATATAAATTAGACAATATAGCAGTATAAATTACATTGTAAAGCTCTGAATTATTAATCATACTCACTAAAGAATAAATTGGCATTCCTCTCAGGGCAAACTTGATCATCTCCACAAAGAGGTTCATATTCACCATGGCCAGAATAAGGAACCAAATAAGGAATGTAAACAAAAGGTAAGGTACCAAACAACACCTACATTAGAAAAATAGCCACAATAAGTTTGTTGTGATGTATCTAAGTTACATGGTGGCTTAAATAACAAAACTATAACGCACTAATCAGTCTTCCATCCCACTCTCTATTAGCTTACAAGTTGATACTTGCATATCATACTTAGCACAACTTCTGAAATGTTTCACATGTAACTTATTAAAGCAACACCTGTAAAATATGAGAACACTTCACACTTAACCAAGAGGGGGGGTGAATTGGTTAGACTTGGTAATTTAAAAATTTTCTTGATCAAAATCAGAGTTTTGCCCTTTTTGGATCTTTATCACTTTTGAAACCAAGAACCTTTATCCAAACTTCAATCCAAGAGATGTAATGCTTCAAGAATTTGATAGATAACAAGAAGTCACAAAAGACAACCAAATATGCAGAATTAAATCAACACACAGAGAATTATACTGGTTCACTTCAAATATTATGAAGTTACATCCAATTTTCTTCTACTCAACACTAGAGTAGAGTTCCACTATTGTAAATTTCAGTTCTTACAAGTTATTACAAGCCTCTCTTTATCAACCCTAGATAAAGTTCATAAATCTAAAACACTATTAGATTCTTAGAGACAACCCAACTGAGAACACTACTCAGCAAACCCCCTAGAGAAACACTATCTCTAGATTACAAGCAAGAAACTCATTTACAACAGACAAACCAACACAAAATTTAAAAGAGAATTACAACTTCAAAGAATAAGGAAAGAAGTCACCTGATGATCCAAAGAATGATATGCATAAGAATGATTTCACCAGGTTGAATGCAGAAAACAAACTCAGAATATAACTTTCCTTAAGCTTTGAAAAGAGAAAATCTTGCTTCACTCATCCCTTAAAGACCCATAAGAGTTTAATGGAAGCAAGAACTCAATGAACCCAGAAATATCACTTAGAGAGTGTTTAGAATGCCTTAGAATGCTCAGAATACGAATTACTCAAGTCCTCAATCAACTGAGCATGGGTTTTATTTATAGTGATATTTGTAACCGTTTGTAATTGATTAAAAGCGCTCTTGTAATCGATTATTTAGCACTTGTAATCGATTACATACGTTCCTGTAATCGATTAAACCGTTCATAATGATTCTGAGTAACTATAACGAACAATTTAATCAATTATTCCGACGTGTAATCGATTAAATTTGGCATGATGAAAAATATGTTTGAACTATGTAATCGATTACAATAATTGGTAATCGATTAAATCCGGCACTATGAAAAATATGTTTGAACTACGTAATCGATTACAATAATTGGTAATCAATTACAATAATTGGTAATCGATTAAACCAGAGATATGGTATTTTCTATTTGGCTTATGTAATCGATTACAGCTTGGTGTTAATCGATTAAAAAAGTCACCAAGGCAGATTATATGTGATCAAAGACAAAATAATCGATTATTCCGATAATGTAATCGATTAAACTGTTCTTGAAAAATTTCCAGAAAACATCAAGAACAAAAGAATCGATTCTTTGCCTATTATAATCGATTAAACCAGTGAAATGCTATTTTTCCAAAAACACTTAGTTTATTTCAAAAACTTAAAACAATTTACCAATGCCTTGTGATTTAATTCTCAAACTTATGAATGATATGAATGCAATGATTGGATCATCAGAAAACTTCCTTCCTTTTACATTTGATCACAAGCTTTTCTTCAATGCTTCAAAGGCATGTTGAAAGTTCAAAACCATC
>PYAF01003073.1:631618-648244 GCA_007407185.1 Glycine tomentella
TTTCCAAAAACACTTAGTTTATTTCAAAAACTTAAAACAATTTACCAATGCCTTGTGATTTAATTCTCAAACTTATGAATGATATGAATGCAATGATTGGATCATCAGAAAACTTCCTTCCTTTTACATTTGATCACAAGCTTTTCTTCAATGCTTCAAAGGCATGTTGAAAGTTCAAAACCATCCTTTCTTGAATCAATGTTCTTTGTGCTTCAAGCAACTCCCCTTCAAATCAACAACACCTTCATTTCCATTTCCCTCTAGCCTGCCTTTGCTAGGAGTCAAAGGTACCATTTTCAAACCCAAATATACAAAACAAACATTGTATTTGCTAGATTTTAAACTGCAAATTGGGCCCGTATATTTCTAAGAACAAACAAACTACTACAAATTGAGGCTGAATTGTATCAAGTTTTCTAAAAGGTTGTTAGATAATGCATATAATCATTATTGGCCTAGGCCAATAATTATGCAATGAATATGAACCTGGTAGCTAGCATTAATAAAACAGAACTCTTCTTAATATTTCAGTCTAGAATTTAAATCAACATACATGTATATTGAAGGTTATTTTGAACCTCATTAAAAGAGGAAATCATAAATTCACTTGGCATATGAAACTGCTAATGTACAGAAACAAACCAGATCTGGACAAAATAAATCAAAGCTTAGGTATGTTTCTGCATAAACCATCAAGAAGGAAGTATAATTTTTCTTTTCTTCTCATTCATTTCAAAGAAAAATTCATTTCCTCTTCTATGACATTAGATGCTTATCCTAATCATGACACTAAACGTCATAAAATTTACACAAATAAGTGACATTATTATTTTTTATTTTGAAAAAGAAAATCCTTTGTAAATTAAAAAATTCAATTGAATTTCCATGCATACTAATCTCAAACTAGTAACCCTTAATTCCTTAATTTCCTTCTCAAATCCTTCACTAATGTCAATATACTGAACAAGCTTATGTTAATAAGCATATTTCACTGGGTATGTCCACCTCATTAAAAGTAAATTATTTCAGAAAAAAAAAAACACATGATGCTACCAAAGCAATAAAAGCTTTCTGTTTATATTACTTCTTAGAATATGAGAAAAAACAATGCGTTATTGACCAAAAACTCAAAAGACAAGGTTTTAGGCTTAAAATTGAAAGCTAACTTGCTGCATGAAGAAAACACAAGTTCCAAAAGAAGAATGGAAGTTTATTTATTGGAAGAAAACAGGTTCAAAATCTGAAACTTACCAAAGTATTAAAAGCAAACACTCAGAATGACAGAAAAATAGCCAATAATGCTCAAAACGACAGAGTAAAGATTAAGAATCCAAAACATACCAAAGGATTGACATAAGCGAAGCCCTTGGTGTCGTCGCCGCCACACGCAAGGAACAACTCACTTGCTTTCACTTCGATACCAACCATGTACTTGTGGATCTTGGCAAGGCAGAAGAACCACTTCACCTTCACCTTCCCAGACTTGTCTCGGGTCTCCCAGATCTTGATCAACCTCTCAATGTGGGGCTTGCCGCCGCCAATCTTGCTCTGGAGGCATACAACGTCGTTTATGGTGTACTCGGTGCTGTCAAAGGAGAACCACTCATAGAATTGCATGTCCTTCTTTTTGCTCCCATGCCTCGCTTCTTCCCCTACACGAACGGGAACTTGAAGTCCAACGGAGTGAGAGAGGCAAGAGCTAGCTAGGGCACGAGGCTTTAAAAATTGACACTCTCAATCAAAGACAGTTTACTTAGAAACCGGCGTCGTTTTTACATTTCAAGTCCTTCGAATGTTCGCTATATTTTCAAAATTGCCACCATGTATAATATTATGACATTTTACATACAATCGTTGTTGTACTTGTGTCGTAAAAGGCACGTTGTGTAGTAGTGTATAAGCTATTTGAAGCTATTCGGTTATTCCCATATACATTCAACTTAAATTATAATTTGTTGGGCTTTTATACACGTATGTGAAGTTAAGAAGGAGAAGCGGGAAGGGAGTTAGGACCCTGCTTGGTACGTTTCTCATGAAATTTTGTTACTCATAATAATTTTACACAATTAATAAATAAATTTATATTATTATTCAATCATAAATTATTGTATATAATAAATTTATTGATTTAGACCTTAATTTTTTGGATTTTGATTGTATAGGACTTAGTTATGTTGAGAAAGACATTAGAGAAATTTCTTTCTCAGTTCAGTAATTGAGTTTCGTTTATATTGTTCTGTTGGATATCTCTTATATCATAAATTTAATAATACATTGGTGTTGTTTTACTGATAAAAATATACATGATAAATTTATTGACTTTTATAATAATTATTATAAAAGTCATAAATCAACAATAATAATTTTGATTAATTAATGATGTAAAAAAATTACATTGAAAATACATAAATATTAAACTTTTATTAAAATACTAACACATTTTTAAATGAAGTGATTTTCTTTGGAACAAATTCAATTAATACTATGAATATTAAACTTTTGTAAAATACTAAAATGACATTTTAATAACTTTACCAAATAGAAAATTTACCAACCAACTACTAAATTACGTGATAATGGGAAATTATCCATATAGATTTTAGATTAAAAATCTATTAATAAATAATATAGTATTTATTATAGAATTTAATTCTTATACATTTACTAATTTTTTTAAATAAAATATTGTATGTAAAAATGAATAAGTTGTTACCATTTGGGAACCACTTAAGCTTGTTTTTGGAACAAGCTAGATGAATCTTGTACTTGCTCGCTTAAGTGGGCTAGTAATAGTCAACTTAAGCGAGCTAAGTCTTAAAATGTTTCTAAATGACCATATGGAATCCAACTATAAATTTATTTGATTTATGAAATGAGTAAAGTTGATTTTATGATAATATCATGTAATTCACATTCATATGGGAATTTTTTGTGTTTGATGGTTAGAATTCACGATGTTGGATGTCTTAGAATGCTTGTTGCACTATTGTTGGGTTCGTAGATGTGATGTATATATGAATTGTGAATTTATGGTATGATTTATGTATGTTGGTTTGTTAGTTGAGATGATACATCATATATCCATGCATGTATAATTGCCTTCGGGTGAGATTACTATGTTCTTGATGAGGTGATTATGTTGTTTTTGAGATGTGAATGATTTGTTTAGACGATGACATTTTATTGAAGTTGAAATGATAAAAAAATACTACAAGAAGGGGGGTTGAATTGGTGTTTTTTAAAAAATTAATTCTTCTTTGAAAACAAATAGGTTTCTGATGTAAGTTCAGAATGAACCAGTTCAGAATGAAAAACTTTCTTAGCTCAAAATGAAAATGCAAAATTTTTTGAAAAAGAGGTTCTTTTGAGATTCAAAGCTTTTGTTTCAAATAAAGTTATTTATATAAAAATCTTTGATGAAAGCAAGTTTAGTTTTAAGTGTTAGTGAGAAAAAATTGCATGTTTTAATGTTAAATGAAACATTTAAGAGATCTATTCAAAATCAAGGTAAAGAGAGAGATAGAGAAGAATGCATAGTGATTGTTATACTGTTTCATGGACTACATCCAATCCTCTCCCCTCAAGATGAGATTTCACTAACACAATTAGTCACTGTTGGACCAACAACCACTAGATTTCAACAAACTTCCCGTGCTCCCACTGGACTTCCAACCTAACCTCAACTAGACTAGTTACACCACTGGATTTTAGCTTTGTCAACCACTACTGGACTTACAACAATAAAGGGTATCTATGTTTTTGAATTTACAGATTACAAATCTTTACTTCAAAGAGGGATTCCACTTAGGAATGTGTTTTCTCACTTTTGTTTAATTAGTAATTATTACAGTTTACAATCTTAATACATAAGTGGGTCACTTTCACAGAAACGATTGAAGTAGAAAATGCAAATTTCTCACTTAGAGATTTTCTCAAGTTGTTCTTGTTTGGAATGCTTCCACTTGTTCAAGATGCTCTTCAAAAATAACCTGATAAAAATCATAAGAAGACCATTGAGGTGGACTCCGCTCAACTGACAAACTTTTGGAGCAAGTAGGTAGACTTGACAGTTATCATGAAGTAGTCATAAGAGGTAGTCATTCTTAGGTTCCCATTCCGAGGAACCTTTCTGATAAGCATTCTGAAGTATCATCAAAATAGTCATTCTGAGATTTGCTGAGAAAGAATTTATATTTGAAAGATTAAGTTGATGAAGTTTAAACTGATATTCCATTCTGAAGTAGCATAGCTTCATCAAACTTAATGCTTCTTCACAACTCCATGCATTCTGAAATAGATTGCTTCACAAGTGAAGGTTCAATTATTGGTGTTTTAGTGTTCTGTCCAAGGCCAGACTGTGTAGTATCTTTAATCTTCTGTTTTGATGCTTCTCATCAGTGTTTCCATGGATAAATTCATCTAGGAACAAGTTTGCATCTTCTTATGCAGTTAGCCTTCACTCTTTGATGTGCCTTCAATGTTTGTGGTAGCATGTGAAACGTGAAGTGTTGTCAAATCCAGTCTTCTAAAATGCCCTCTATATGTGTGGCATCATTTGGAAGACTTGATGTTGTTCCTTGAAAATTATTCTGAGGTGGTAATCTTGAACTCTATTATGAAGTTTAGTCTTCAAAGTCATGTTTCTACAACATTCTATGATAGTTTCATTATGATGCTTGGTTCTCTCAATGTGATCTTCTTGTTTCAAGACTAACAATTGTTTTAAGCATCATTCTAAATACCTCAGAATGCACACACCTATTGCTTAACATGTATATCACTGAAACACTTGAACAAAATGTTAGTAATCATATAAACTCATCATCCTATCAATTTTCTTATCTAATGATTTGTCATAATTAAGACCAAGGATGTGGATTCAACAAAGGTATAATGGTGTATGTTCTTGAAATAATTATTTTATGTTTGTACTATTTAAACGAGTTAGCTAGGGTTTTCAAAAGATTTCACAAGAAATGACAACTTGGTGAGGGTGAATTCCAGTTGGTGTTGGATCTCCCATCCACTAAAAGACTTGGAGGTCTCGCTTAGTGGATATATTCCCAAGTATCCACCCCCATGCTTTAAATCTCAATGGATTTTCAAAGGGGTGAAAATGTTTTATAAACATTAATGTCTCATTTAAATGTATATGAATTGGTTGTTGTTGGTGAAACTTTGACCTTTGAGACACACTATAGATGAGATGATGGGTATAAAGGTGCCATTTCTAAAACCTTTAGGGATTGCAAGTATCATATGATGTCATGTTTTGTTATTGTTTCTAAAGTGAGAAAAATACCACAAGAAGGGGTTGAATTCTGGTTTTACAAATGTTTTAAATCCTTTTTGAAAATAACCAAGTTTCTAATAAAAGATGAGAATGAGACAGTTCAGAATGAAGAACTATTCTAAGCTTAGAACAAAAATGTAAGTACTTATGAAAAAAAGTTATTTCATAGTTCAAATATCTTATTTCAAAAAAGGTTGTTTATTTGAAAAGACTTTGATAAACTTAGTTTAGTTGTGTTTGTATTTGTGAAAGGTTTGTCTGTTTTATAGATTAACAAAATTACTAAACAATTTTTTTCAAAAGCAATGCAAAGAGAGGGAAGAAGAATGCATAATGATTTTTGTACTGATTCATCCAAACCTTGGGCTATGTCTAGTCCTCACCCTACAAGATAAAATTTCACTAACACAATCAGCCATTACTAGACTAGCAACCACTGAATTTGAACACCCTGATAGTACTTCCACTGGACTTCTAACCTAGCCTCAACTAGACCAGCAACACCGCTGGATTTCAACCTTGCCATCCATTGTTAACAACAAAATGTTTTAGATTCCATAGTCACAGATTTTTACCTCACAGTGGATTTCGGGGTCGGGAATTAAGGAGGCAATACCCGTCCCCACCCCGCTCCGTTGCCATGTCTATATGTAACGTAATTAGCTAGATTTTGATCAATCAGACATATATGACTGTACTTGGTTGGCTATCTACTTCTGTCAACCACCAAAGAATTTCGGTCTTAATTGGCATTTACAATTAAAATCTACTTATCTCTATAAAATACTTATAATGGTGAATTCCGCTTTTTACTTAAATCTTAATTACCTGTTATTTTACGTTTTTTTCCTTCTTTGTTAAGGGCTACAATATACTACAATATAATTAGTTTTAAGTTAAAAAGACTTTAAATAATGATATGAGTGAATATAAAATAATAAAGGCTTAAATATATTTTTCGTCCTTACATTTTTTTGTTTTAGTCCTTATAAAATATATTTGTTTTATTTTCTGTCCTTAAAGCATTTTAATTAACAGTTTGAATAGTGAAAAAAAGATGTTATTTAAAGAGCTTTAAGGATAAAAAAACACATTTTGTAAGGATCAAAATGAAATTTTTACACAAAGATGAAAAATGTATTTAAACCAATAATAAATGAGTTTGTAAAATATAACCTAAGTTTGGTTTTCCTAAATATACATCTTTAGATAGTGACAAAGAACTTTAAGTGTATATAAATCAAAGATTAGTTTCATAATAGATCTAAATTTGTGCAACCAAGTATTAAACTGAAATTTTAAAAAAATGCCTGGAGGGTTCTAAAAAATCAAAGACTTTAATTGTTATGTCATGCTTACCAAAAATTATAAAGTTTTTAAGATGTTTATGTCTATCTTTTTCTTACAACTTTTAGTGTAATGAATAATTAATTTTGAATGCTTATATATATATATATGTATTATTGATAGCGTGAACATAAAAGATAACACAAAATTTAAACCAACTTTAATATGAATTTAAAACTTTATCTAATTTTCATTAATTATATAAAGACTTAAAATGAATAATGAGAAAAGTTATCCATATATTCAATAAATTATAGGAAAAGGAACTTTACTATACCAACCAATCATCATGATAGATTATCCTAAAAATGGTCTGGTACATATGGTTCAGCTATCACATCCAATAACAATAAACCTTGTAGCAATACAAGTGTGACAGATGGAGCCCCTCAAATGCCAATGCCACTACTTTGGCAAAACCAATATGAGGCACACCAACTGTTACAACGAGTTATGTTCTTATTTCATGTGATAATTATTATTGATTTTGGCCAACTGGGAACATCCTCAACAAAATTACAAAGCCATTCGGCTTCCTCACCGGCTTTATCTAAAGTGATAAATTTTGTTTCTATAGTTGATCTTGCAATGCAAGTCTGCTTGGACGATTTCCAAGATACAGTGCCACCACCAAGGGTGAACACATATCCGCTTGTGGATTTAGTGTCATTAGAACCGGTGATCCAGTTTGCATCACAATATCCTTCAATAATTGTAGGTTACTTCTCGTAATGCAAGCAAAGTTTTGAGTGTGCTTTAGGTATCCTAAAACTCTTACCATAGCTTTCCAATGATACACGTTTGGATTACTCTTAAAGCGACTCAACATGCTCACTGCATAAGCAATATCAAGTCTAGTGCAGTTCATAATATACATAAACTGCCTAATACTTGAGCATACTCCTTTTGTGCTTCAGCTTTGCTAGTATTCTTCGATATTCGAAGACTAGAGTCTATGGGGTTCTTCACAAGAGTTATATTTAAACTCTTGAATTTTTCAAGAATTTTAGCAATATAATGAGCCTGTGATAAAGCAACCCTCTTGATGTTCTATGGATTTTGATACCCAAAATAACATCTGTTCTTCCCAAATCTTTCATGTCAAATTTACTGGCAAGCAATTGCTTAGTAGCTTTAATCATTTGATTATTACTACCCATTATCAACATGTCGTCTACATAAAGACAGACTATGGCAAACCCTTTCTCAGTATTTTGAATATAGACACACTTGTCATATTCATTAATACTAAAATTGTTCGATAACATAACTTTATCAAACTTCGCATGCCATTGTTTTGGATCTTGCTTTAACCCGTAAAGGGATTTAATTAAGCGACAAACTTTCCGTTCTTGTCCTAGAACAGCAAAACTTTCAGGTTGTTCCAAATAGATCTCTTCTTCTAGGTCTCCATTTAAGAAAGTTGTCTTAAAATCCATATGATGTAGTTCTAACCCATTCAATGCTGCTAGCGTGACTAACATCCTAATGGACGTAATCCATAGCGTTCATCATTTCTTTTAATGTCCGATTTTTTCTTTCTGCAATTCCATTTGATTGCGGTGCATGAGCAGTCGTCTGATGTATAATACCAGACTCTATACAAAATTCCTCAAAGGGGCCATCATATTCTCCCTCACGATCGCTCCTTATAGCCTTAATTTTCTTGTTAAGTTGATTTTCAACTTCACTTTTATATTTTCTAAAAGCCATAAGTGCTTCATCTTTACTATTAAGTAAATAAACATAACAGTATCTATTGTAATCTTCAATAAAAGTAATAAAATATTTCTTATTACCCCTAGATGGTACAGAGAGTAGAGAACAATATATAATACAGAAAGATAAAATATACTGAACCCAGATTCAAACCAAATTGTCTTAAGATTGCTGTTGATAATTAATACTTTAAAATAGGAATACATCCAATTGCAAAAGGTTCAGAATCTAAGTAGTCAAAAGGGACAATATAATATACTACAATTGCACAAAATGATTTAAACAGAACTTGTATGATGAGTATGAAACAGAAATAGATGCAGAGAGATGAAAGGATCTGAGCCCAACAAGGTTGTCTCCTTAAGACAATTTGTTCCCTCCAATTGATGCCAAAGGTTGATGAACAATTGCCTCCCAGGATAGAACTGGTCAACGTCTGAAAATCGATGGCACTACTAAATCAACAACTCAAATGAACAAAGCGAATGCTTGAGGAACCACACACAAAGAATGACGAATTTATGTGATATGAAAATGTAGCAGCATGTAAGCGAGAAGATCAGAAAAAACTTCTATCTTTTTCCTATCTATATTTTTTTATTGTCTTTGTGTCTAATATAGACAACAAACAACCATGTTGAAGAGTTGTCGATGAACCCATCGTGACTGTTGGCAGTTCGTTATCGGAGAGGTTGGGAGTAAATATTATTTTTCTAACCTTTTCCAGAAGCGGTTAAGAGTAGTTATTATTTTCTAACCTTTTCTAGGAGCGATTTGGAGTAGTTATTATTTTTTCTAACCTTTTCCAACTCACCTTTTATTCATAAGCCATGGAGTTTAAATATAAACTCTAACAATGATCTCTTAAATTTTTAATCACGCGATCTTTGAGTTTTTTTTAGGCAAATGCGATCATTGAGTTAGAAAAACCTTTTTCACATTTTATGACATTTAGTCCATCATTGGAAATAATTTTAACATAATCATTTTAAACATTTTAAAGAAGTTATAAGACAAAAAAATTATTTTTTAAATACCATATAGTTAAATCAAATGCACATTAAAAATAAATATAATATATAAGATTACGTACAAAATGACATCAAATCTTATATTATTTAGATCTTAGTTTGTAACCAATGTATCGATCGGATAAGAGATATCACTTGTTAATTGAGCTGTGAGCACATAGTTCAGACCTTTTTCATCAGAGGTACATATATGATATATATACCCAAGCATTGATGAAGGACCGGAGAGTTCAACAAGAAAACGTTCAGGGATTCTACCACCATAAACTAGGGGTGTCATGGATTATATTTTCTGAAAATTCAATCCATATTCAATCCAAATACAATTATAAATGTATTGAATTTAAAATTCATATCCATTTAATTTAATTGGATAAAATTGGTTTGAATTTTTTGAAAATGTTCAGGGATTCTACCACCATCAACAAGTACGTAGAATGCATCACAACATGTCTATCTACATGACATGATGTATATAAGTGCTTCACACGAGACTGATAAATATAATCTTTAATATTATTTTGATTAGTATTTTATGGGAAGCTTTTATATGTAGAAATGATCTGATGGAGAACAACAAGGGAGTAGTGATATCCCTACTTAAAATCTTTAATAAAGGAAAACAGCCTCACATTTCCATCTGTACTAACCTTAAGGACTGAATGGTTTACAACCAAGCATAGCACATTGTTTACATATATATGCGTGTAAATTAATCTTCTTCAGTGAGAAATTTCACCTCGCTGGATCTATGAAAAATATAGATGTCCCTTATACAGAAAAGTTGTTTTCTTCTATGAGGCATTAAATATTTCAATACTCATAATTTTATCAGGTGAGAAATTTATTCGATCAGAAGGATCTCCATTGCTGGGTAGATATATAAATAGATGGATAAAAAGATATAGAGAGAGATGTGTGATATATGTACAATAATTTGTACAACATTTATTTTGTGTATATCTCTCTCCATTACATCATTTCTTACATCTCAAATTTTATTTTTTCATATGAAAAAGAGTAAAGTGAGTAAACACCATATAATAATATTAATAAAAACTCGAACGAACGAAGAAAAGTAGAAACACAATCTGGCCATGGATCTTAGGATCCACCACTCAACCTAAACCAAGCGACAAACCCACTAAAAAAATCCATGCATATGCAAAGCCACCAAAGCCTCAACATCAAAGCACCTTAGTTGTTCCACCATGCATCCGTCATTGCCATACTCCATTGTGGGCTCATTGTTGCTATACAACTATTGGAAATGTTGGAACCAAAGACATGAAAGATATCTAATTCTTCAAAAAATCTCAGTGTTGATGTTAACATAAAATGTTAAACTTTGATGGACTAATGAGTTTGTTGAAGGTGTAATTGTTTCTATCTTAACTAAAAATGTTTTAATTGAGCTTGCATCCAACATGCATAAATGGGATCTTCGTCCAATGGTTCGAAACAACCGTCTTTGAAAGTATGATACAAAGATGATTATTGATTATAACCGTCTTTGAATGTTTTCCAAGACGGTTCTTCTTGACAACCGTCTTTGAAAGTCGGATACGAAGACGGTTTTGGACGACAACCATCTTTAAAAGTTGGAATCAAAAACAAATTTCCTAAACAGTCTTTGAAAGTGAGAATCAAAGACGATTGTTGTCTACAATCGACTTTGAAAGTCTTATACGAAGATGGTTTTTGGTAACAACCGTCTTGTAATCTTCGAAATTTGTTTTCCATATACTTTCAAAGACGGTCATGGTTTTCAACCGTCTTAGAAACTAAAATAAGAAGACGGTTTTTCGAAACAACCGTCTTTGAAAGTCGCAATCAAAGACGGTTTTCCATTCAACTGTCTTTGAAAGTGTTAAATCAAAGACGGTTTTTTGATACAACCGTCTTAGAAAGTAAAATAAGAAGATGGTTTTTCGTAACAACCGTCTTTGAAAGTCGCAATCAAAGACTATTTTTCATACAACTGTCTTTGAAAGTGGTAATCAAAGACGGTTTTTTGATACTACCGTCTTAGAAAGTAAAATAAGAAGACGATTGTATGGAAAATCGTATTTAAAAGTCGAAATCAAAGACGATTTTCCATACAACTGTCTTTGAAAGTGTTAATCAAAGACGGTTTTTGATACAACCGTCTTAGAAATTGATATATGAAGACGATTTTTGTGAATTACCGTCTTTGAATATAAGAATCAAAGACGGTTCTGCTATAACCGTCGTTGAATATGTTTTTTTTATTTGATATATTTTAAATTTATTCTTACAAATTTAATTTGTTAATTAAAATTGTAAATAATATTTCATACATTTTATACATTGAAATTTTAATAAAATAAAGTAATAAAAGCCAAAAATAAAATAAAACAAAACTATAAAGAGCATAATCTAAACTTGCAAAATACAAGAACCAAAATCCACACGTTTAAAAGTAAAGATATATAACCGAGATAGACATATAACAAATGTATTTTAACATAAGAAAAGACCAATCAATCAAATAAGCTTTGTCGGTGCAACATATTCTCATGTACATATCAATGAAAATTGATGGCCTTTGTAGCTCAAGTTTATTTATTGCATCATAATCATTCATAAATAGACAAGGAACTACAAATGTCAATTTTACATAAATCAGCTAATTGCAGCCTAAACACTTTTGCCTAAGGAGGTGAACTTGAACCTGAAAATAATGAGTCAACAAAAACAAACCAATATGAAAAACGTTAACCAAAGACACCAAAATAAGTCTCAGACTAGGGATATTTTTCCGATTTTATGTATAAAAAGATCCTAACCTGAAGCTCCTCCAAGCTCTCATAGGAGCATAAATGAGTTGAACAAGTAATTTCCTTAGAAAGAACTGCCTCTTCTACCATTGCACCAATAAGTCTAAAGATGAAGGTTTTTTTTTCATGTTCGCACCAGAATCTTTGTCTTCAATTTTATATTGAGTATTGTCTTGATGTTTATCATACAGACCTAACATAATCTTTTCAATGGCTAGCTATTCTTCTTTAGAATTACATGTATCAGAAGCTGCATAGTTATGAATTGACATATAAATGGTATCCTGTGTGCCTTGCTAGCCTCCATAGCCTACAAATATCAAAAACAAAAAAGTGCAGCAAACCAAATATCATTTTAAGAAATACAAACAATTACAAAATTATCATTAACAAGAATTAAAGCCAAAAACATCAAAATTGCTATGGGAAATAGTTGCTTCCCATATAATGTCATACAATCCATTTTTGAAAACTTTAACCAACCAACATCCAAGCCTTATCTCATCTAACAATCACTCGTTTTATAAAAAACTTAAATTCTCGTAAAAGTATTTCATTTTGTTAGAAATGTAAACCCAGCTATGTACCTATAAGAATCCAAAGATGTTGTCATGGAACACAAAAAAACATTGGAAGAACACAAGTGCATTATACAAACTCCTGGTTGGAAATTATTAATTTTGTCAAAAGACAAGGCAAAGTTACTAAACAAGATGTTACATACAACATATAACATATGAATTACATTACCTGAATAAGTATAGCCCGAACCAGCTCTCCATTGAGAAGGTTTTGAATAGGATGCATGAGTTCCTTCTCATACCTACATTTATAATTGAAAAAATTAGATCTTAACAATTGTGATAAACACTAAAATTACAAAAAATGAAGTGATATTATGAATTTTACTAATAAAGATTCTAAATTCAATAAATTCTTGATATTAGAAAATGATAAACCCCTGATCACTTGGGGAGCCGTCTCTTAAAGAAGCTAGCTGTCAAGGAGGGAGAACCAAGCCACATGTGTACTACACTAAACATCCCATACTACTCAATGTGAGACTTAGGCACCATATAACACCCAAGTCCTTATCTTAGCACAAATTATAAGAACAAATTCAAAGATACATCATCAACTTGTCACAAAGCTGCAACATGTTAATGATAATCCATGTATTCTCATTTTAAATTGTTGTCGAAGAGGAAACTAAAGCTCACCCCATAAATGAGAAAAAAATCTAATATTTATAGCCTTCATTAGGACTTCCATGTAGTGCCAAAATAAGTAGCCAAAAGAAAATATATGATTCTTAACAGTTCACAGAAATTACTAAACATGGAAGTGCAGTAATACAGCCAATGACTTTCTTTTAGCAAATGGATACAAACCTGTAAACTTTAATTATCAGAATATGCATCTCTGTTAACTGTTCCATCATGGTAGGGTGCACGGGGTTTAGCTTCTTCAGCAGAGAATAGTGAGGAAGGATTTCCCCCACCAAGAGCTTGAGATACAATGGGCATCATCTGTTGAAACATCCTTGAAATGTCAATACCACCACCCTGCCCTCTTTCCATTCTAGCAAACATATTCCCCATATCCTGACGGCCAACCTGTTCGACAATTTGATTAACCGTGTTCATCATCAGGTGAGTCAACTCCGGTTTGCTGTGAAACTCCTTCCAACAAACCATTCAAGGCAGGACTACGTAAAGCCTGAGACATTAAACCAGCCACATCAATCGGACGATCACTGGAGGGCAAGGGCCTCTGGGATGGCCCATTAGCATTTCTTGAATTCAAACCAGGTCCATGGCTTGCAAGAGTTTGCAATATATGTTGACCGTCTGTTCTGGTTTGCTGATTTTGATTGGCAGAAGAAATGGATGATCCATCATCAGCACCTTTAATTACAGGAGGTTGAAGTCTAGTTCGCCTCTGTTTTGGCATGCAAATTTAGGAAGGAAAGTCAAGAATATAGTTATGCAATGTGATTAAAAAGATGAAGATCAGAGATATAGAATTCCTAATTCCTAATCATGACAACCAAGTGTCTGTGCTACTGCACAAATGTGTTAATGTTCACAATACATTGCTGACAATGGATTAAAATACTATTATCTCCCCATAAAGATTTTGGGTCAGTCACATTAGTCATTAAAAGATGAAAATCAACTTTTCATCCCTTTAAGTTGAAAAGGTTTGGCCAATTTACAACCTTTTCACAACAATTTAACCCTGAAAAGGAGTAAGTTTGATCAACATTTTCATTTTTCAGGGACTAATGTGACTATCCTCAAATCTTTCAGGGGCTAAACCGGTATATGTGCTAATAGTGTGCCAGTTTAAGTAACACTAGACAGTTCAAAATTTCATTACTTTTGCTTTTTCTTTACAATATGTTGCTGCCTCCAAATGGCTTGTTTTCCACCATCAAAATACTGGTCATAACTTCATACATTACAATTTACAAGTAAATCAATATTGCCATTTGTAACACCCTTAGATTTCTATATATATGTGCATTTTCTGATAAATCTGCATTCCTAAAATAAATGACATAAATACCCTTAGATATTTTTAAAATGACCAAAATGTCCTTGAACAATTTCACAAATGACAGTTAGGTCCCTAGGGTAAAAGACTAAAATGCCCCTGAACATTTACCCAAATGACCAAAATATCCTTTTAGCTCTGATGAAGCTAGAAAATCTCAGTAAGGTTATGGAAGCCTGACAAAAGTCTAGTATGCTCCTAAATAGGAAATTAGTGACATTTTTTAGTAAAGAAAATTATGAAATGGAAGTTTTAGAAATTTTAAAAAATAACTCAGAAAAATTAGAATACAGACTAATCTGAGTTTAATAAAACACAGAAAAAGGAAAAGTGCAATCTAGGAATTTTTCTCTTAATCATGAAAGAAGTGGATCCTTAAATAAGTATCTAGTTAATTTTACTAAATTAAGAACAAGATGAACCAATAGAAATTTAGAAAAAGTTATTAAAGAACGTTAAGAAACATTCCAAAAATTGTTACTAAAAACTTAAGCTAGTTTTAATTAATTTTAGAAATTTTACTTCCAAGAAAACAAATTTAATCTAGGCTACCATAAATTATAATACTTTGATCAATATAGGATAATATGATAAGAGAAACAAAAGTATTAAAAACCTATAAAATTCTAGCTATTCCGATTCCACGGTTTTAAAACAAAAATTAAACATAATTTGCTTCATAACACTCAAAGTAACCGTGCACTACACAAAAATAAGGTAGAAAACTTTAGAATAGTGTGGAAGGAGACCACTTGGACGGTTGAGAGGGAATAAGAAAGCTTATTGGACCAACTAAAAAGGTAAGGAATGATGAACCTTGGGATATTTCTTTTACAAGCCAAATGATTGAATATAAAAAAGCAAAGTGGACCAAAGTGGGGAGAAAACTTCACGGACAACAACCCCACCATTCAGCCTCTCTTTTTCAATCTCTTTCACTCAAAATAAAAAAGCAAAACAGCAGCCCACACTTTGAAGAGTTCATGTGAACAAAGCTTAGGAATTTTGAAGAAAAGTAGCTTAAATTCAAACAAAGACAAGCAAGGTATGGGAAGTGTTTTAATAAACATGAAATAGATGGCTTATTTAATTAATTTAACACTTAATTCTCTAGGATTAAAGCCATGTTTTTTCCTTGTTTAAATAAAATCAAAAATTGGGCATAGTAAATGTTCAATTAAAATTCACAATAAACTAGTAGAATAACATTAAATAAAGTGGCTGTCCAATATAATTAATTTTCCTTTGTGGCTATATCCTTTACTAATTACTTGATGTTGTAATTAATTTTTTAAGGTTGCTGAAAGTCATTAAGTTATTGTATATTATTGAATCTGGAATTATATGTTTTTGTATGTTAATTAAGTTGCTGTATATTGATGATGCTGGCTGTTTTATGTTGCTGTCTAAATTTTATTTTGCTGTCTGTAATCTTATGTTGCTGTTATTTTGTTGTCTGTTATTTTATGTTGCTGTATGATATTTTATTTTATTACTGTCTGTTAAGATGTTATATTGCTGTATATTAATTTTGTACTTTGATAATTGCTATATGTTGTTGCTGTATGTTGTGGTGTTGTAACTAAGGTGTTGTATGTTATTTTATTACTCACTTAATATTGAGCTATGATAAAGTTTCTATGATTTATTTTATTAGAAATTGGGTCTTGGATATAAGATTTAAAAATTTATATTATGGTGTATCTTATCAAGATGGCTTTCCTTAAGAAAAAATTATGGTGCACTTATACCTTGATTATTGAATCAATTATGATGAGCAAATAAAGATTTTGGCACCAAACTTATGAGAAATTGAGAAACAAAGTAATCAAAAAATAAACAAATCCATGCATCATTTGTAATTGACCCTCAGAGT
>PYAF01003073.1:648344-670947 GCA_007407185.1 Glycine tomentella
TCAAGATGGCTTTCCTTAAGAAAAAATTATGGTGCACTTATACCTTGATTATTGAATCAATTATGATGAGCAAATAAAGATTTTGGCACCAAACTTATGAGAAATTGAGAAACAAAGTAATCAAAAAATAAACAAATCCATGCATCATTTGTAATTGACCCTCAGAGTGGAGGGAAGTTTCACTAGAGTGGGTGAAACTCTTTAATTATAACCCTCAGAGTGGAGGGAAGTTTCACTGGAGTGGGTGGAACTATTTTGTTTATGGTACCCTGTGGTAATAATCTGAGATCTCAGTCATGCATCATTTAATAAAGAAAGCATGCATCATTCATCATACATCTGTTTATAATTGTTATTTGCTTCGATTATTTATCTGTTTCTGTTTCTGTCAAATTATCTAATCATGTTTATTAAATACTTACCTGAGTTGTGTCTGTGGTTGACACCTATGATGACCCCAATTTATTTGGGTGAGCAGAAGAACAGTGAGCTGAGGAAAGCATTAAGGAAGAAGCTGGATGTTCTGTGTGCTGTTGGATGACTGTATGTTTTATTTGTGATTTTCTGTTTGTTTGTATTTGATACTATGTTATGTTGTATGTATCTGATGTTTAAACAGACTATTCGGGACTGCGTTGTATCCAGACTATATCTTAAATTATATTTGAACCGTATATTTTGAAAATTTTGCAGACGCGTTAGAAAAATAAATTATTACGTATAATTAATTTTACGCAAACAAAATTACGTAAAAAAATTTTCTGTAAAATCAACAAGCGTAATCAATTAAATACGAATAAGAAACGTAGTCGTTATACCATTCCACACCCCTGGGAGTAAAATATCTAAAATATAATCAAATGTTTCCAAGCAAGCTCCCACACAAAGGGTGGAGTGGGGGATACTTTCACTTCCATCATGCGACTGATGCCAGGACAGATGCTTTATCTTCATAGGGTGGACACCAAGGTAAACACATCCCTATAATTGCAAACTGTTGGTTTGAGACTTTCAAATACAAAAATGTCACCATGCTTTTACTTTGTTTCCTGTTTTTAAAAATTTATATAACAGTGAAAACAATAAAGTTGCTTTCAATGTTTCCTAATACAAATCTGACAACAAAACAAAACGAGAACAAGATGACAAAAATATTTTCCATGCAGCGAAGGTGCATTAAGTGTGGTAAAATTTAGGAATTGTTCGACCCCATTTTCGTACTCATCACTAATGCGGGATGCTCTCATCCAACTACGATCCATGACCTTTACCATATGAATAAAAATGTCAACTTCATGTTGAAAATGTGTGGTCCTATCCCATTCAGGAAGTTATATTTTATACATGAATCATCATGTGAAAGTTAACTATGGTTAGTTCACTTTAACGAAATTTCGGCAGCATTTTGCATTAGTCTCCAAGTACACGAAATGAAAGCGGTAAGTTTTACTCACCCCAATCAAGTATGCACTCGAAGATCAACGCAAAATACAATAAACCGAAATGTCATTAAATTAAAGAAACCATAGTTAACTTTCACAAAGAGGATTCATGTATAAAATGCAACTTCCTAAACTGTCCAAACTGACAATTCAAGTTTCAATTCAATGATTAATCCAAACTATCCGCATTAATCACTGGATTGAAACTTGAACGGGAAACTAAGGTTGATTCACAATGCATGCAAATGTATGACAAACCAATGTTGATATATGAACACACATGTAAAAAACACAAAAGGCTGCGAAACAGGAGACCTACCTATGACTAGTAATTTAACCCTTATTGTTGAAGATTGCGATGCTGCCCACGTACACAACAACTTTGTGAATGCAGTTACTTTGAAGTTAAAACAACCTTTTTAAGTGGTAATGGCGTCCAAAACTATGACCTAAAACCAAAAACAAACTTATTTAATACAATGGTAAACATATACATGGATCATTTAGTGATAGCAATAACGTACAAACTTTGACATGGTGCTGAATTTACATGCAAATGACACAACCGCAAGCAAAGATGTAGGAAATATTTAGGTTATTTGTAGTAGTGTGAGTAGTAGTGTCTTGGAAGTAATTGTTCAGTGGGTCCACAAAGAAAGCTATAATAGGAGGGTGATGTGCTCACCTTATGTGTGCAAAAACCCTTTTGACTGATGTGTGCACTTACCTTATTATAAATATCTGTCTTTTTTTAAATTTGGAAAGTGTTGTAATTTTTTTACCATCAATATTCAACTGTTGAGTCTTGTGTTTTATGTTGTTCGGGCTAGGACCACATGGAAACAAGAGGTTTCTTCTTCTGATTTGAGATGGGTTAGAGGTCTAATTTCTTTTGTTCCCTTCATTATTCAAATTTGTTATGTGTTGTTAAGTATTTACATGCCTGTGCATCTGGTCATTCAAAGATAGGTGAGAAAACACAACAGTCCCTATTGATTCAATACAATTGTTGTCACAATTGGAGAAATCAGAATTGGTTTAATGTTCTTGTGAAGTCCGCTACATAATGAAGGACTGTTTTGGGAAGGCTCAGGAAGTATAACATGGAGTGGTAGGACTAAAACTATTGGGCCACACTCACAGATGAAGGTGTACTCCACATTTAAAACAAGTTAGCGGCCTTAAATAGTTCGCAACCGAACTTTGGACCACACTTGTTCTCCGTATTTTGGGTTGGAATATTAGAAGACTATGAAACAAATAAAAGGGCATTTAAACTATTGTGTGCCTTGTCCCCTAATTTTCTGCACATGTTCAAAGTGAATAAATATTGGCTGCGCCAAGAATTTATTTTATTTGGTTGGAGTGTCGTGTGAGTCTCCAAGTTACTTGTTGGGCTCATGATATTGTTAGTAAGTTTCCTAATAGTTTGGACTTAATGGCATTGCATTTAATTTTACAATGAATGAAACCTGTGCATGCATTTTGGAATTGAAGATGGGATTCTCTATTTATTATTGTACTATGTTTTATACTCAAGACTCAAGACACTTGCAGTTTGGGTGAGTTTTTATTTTAATTAGTTCAATTTGACTTTATTTCTCTGTTTCTTTTTATAAAAGTGAAAATAGTCACGCAAATGTCTATTCGTGGTTTTGTTTATTAACTTAACTCTAGTTGGGTCAATGGTAAAGATTATGGTTAGATGCATTCTGTAACGTTATGAATTACAGTGTTATAGTATATACACAAGTGTCACATACACTCTTTGCCTAGTTCCAGTGAGTGTGCGTGGTCGAACTTGACCCCAAGCATGGCCATCACATAGTTAATTGCATCATCACCGTTGTGTACTGGATAACAACAGGTAGATGTTGGACAGATGACACATCATTTAGAGGGGCCAACTATGCAAAGTATGGTATCTATAAGGAGCTTCAGCTATAGTGAGAAGACGAAGGAAAGACTGGGGGGGTGCAAAGAAGACTAGTTAAAGGGGGTGTAAAAAAAATAAGCAGAATGAGGGGTGGTCGATGAGGAAAGGATGAAGGTGGGGGTGGGAAGAAACAAGAAAGACTTTGGATTGAAGGGGAAAAGGGTGTGCAGGAGGCGTAAAATATGAATTTCACAAAATATGAGTGGGTTGTGTCAAGCGGAAAATGGTGTTTGGGGTGGGGGTGGCGGTTGAGAATAATTGGGTCTTTGGCACCAACTGAAGAAGTGAAGGCCCAACTCATCGTAAACTCATACACAAAAGTATGGTTATTTAAGTAATATTTTAAAAATACTGCTAGGAAGTAATGGAATATAAATTGTTTTATTAAACATATTTATTTTGGACAAACATTATAAATTAGTGATAACCGTTAAACAAGTACAGTTAATAACTCTAGAATAAAGTGAATTTTTTTAATGTGTAAATATTCAATTTTATTTATCTTTGTTCCTAAGTTTTATTTTAGTTTCAACTTTTTCTCCTCTCATACTGCAGGATTAGGCTAGAATGTCTTACTGCTGAAGTGGCATATGCCCCATCCTATAGCTATCTATACCAATTCAGTAGGGTCATCCCAGACTATGAAAATATTAATGGGAAATGTTATGTAAATATAAATACAGGAAATCTAGTGAAATGCTACAAATGTTTATAAGCATACTGCACAGAGATTATGGGGACCCAGTAGCAGGTTTGATGAGAGTGTTTGGCCTGATTGGTTGTATTGTAGTGTTGGTTAAAACTTTGTGTCATGTGCTCATGTCAAATAAATCAAAAATAGCTTACATGGACCCAAACCCATGCTCAGTGAGACTGTGTTTGGCTATCTTCATCATGGACATTGGACAGCATGTCACAATGTACACAGCTACTATATGTGGTAAATATTTATTGTTTCTTGGCAGACCTATGAGAGCAAACAACATTTTCATTTAATTTTCACTATTTAATAATTTTCACTATTATTGCATATTTGTATTATTGGGTTCTGTTTGGGAGCTCCATGGCCGTTAATGTTTGCAATCATATCAGAAATATTTGGCCTTAAGTACTACTCCACGTTGTACAACTTCGGAGCTGTGGCAAGCCCTATAGGGTCTTACATTCTGAACGTGAGACTCACTGGTGTTTTGTATGACAAAGAGGGTCTGAAACAGTTGAAGGCCAAAGGATTCACGAGACAAGCAGGGCTGGACTTAACGTGCGTAGGGGTGCAATGCTATAGAATGGTTTTTATCATAATCACGGCTGCAATACTGTTAGGATGTTTTGTTTCGTTTGTTTTGGTGCTGAGGACTGGAAAGTTTTATAAAGGGAATATATATAGAAAGTTCAAGGAGGAAGGTGAAACAGAGAATGAGATGGGGATCACCAAAGGTGGTCACAGTGTTCTGTTTGAAACAGAAGGACACGCAAACTTGAGCAGCACCAGGGCTACTCCTGCTACTACAAGCGGCTCAGGGAACAAGATAAAAAAAAATTAGAAAGAGAGCATTGTTAAGGTTTTTTTTTTTTGCTGAAAGCAAGGTATGTACACAACTGGAAGTCATGAGACTAAACCCCTAAGAAGTAGAGTACTAGTTAGGGGGCAACTCCTCTCCCCACAAATGTTATTCTATTCATAATATAGCAAGGAATTGAACTCCTGTCATATGTTTAAAGGGAGGATTCTTAAGGCTTAGGTATAAATAGTTAATGCCCGACTTATTCAGTAAGTATAAACTTTATTAAGACTTAGGAGGACCTTTTAATTTGATATGTTTTTATTAGTTTTTACGTTATGGAGAGGTTAGCCAAGTTAGGGAAAAATTTTAAAAATGCTTTCAATTAATGCCACTGTCATCTGTTGATAAGTTTTAAGGGTCAAACACAACTAATTTTTTTTGGCTTATATGAGTAATTAAGTAAATATGTATAGTTTTAGTTATGAAGATCATTTGAGCCCGCAGCTTTGAGTCTTTAAGAGGGGTCCACATAAACTAGTAAACTAACCAAATCAAGTATAAACCGAACAAGCAATTTAATGCCATATAAATATGCTTAAACTTAATTAAGAGAAAACTGATTTATCAAATTACCTGCCAGTGAACTTTGCAGAAATATTGCAGTCTTGAAGCCCTTTCCAACCACTGACAACTAAATCTCCTTCATGTCATCATCTAGAAAGAAATGTTCAGATAACTAAGTTTTGCATACAAACTCGATATAATCATGCATAGTTATGAATAAGCTATGTCTAATGAATGATGGTCACACATGCACAAACAGAAAAGCCAAGGTTCAAGAAGGCACTTAGTTCCACCATTTACCAATGAAATAAAAGGAAAATGAAGAAAAATGTGGAAGTTATTTCTATTCTAAATGTTGACAAGGATTCATTCAAATCATGTTTGGTAAGTCCACTTCATTTGAGGTTAATAAAATGATGAGTGTCATGGTACAAATAAATTCTCAAGATCAAAGCTAACAATGACTGTACTGCTTATAGAGGGTAGTACAACTATTAACCCGATACTAACATCTATCACCGATACAGCTTATGGAGGGTAGTACAACTTAAAAGAAACATAATGTGACAAAAATGTAATTAACTTGAAAAATCACAAGTTAGTATATTTACATTCAGAATGAGACCCCCATCACTCCATCCATCAATTTTGGAAGACCACCTTCAGCAGAAGATATCAGTGCTTTGAGGCCAGCAATCCAGACTTCTGTCGCAACTTTATCTTTACAAATCTGAATAGCAATACACAAATTTTTATAATAATGAAAATACAGAAAATGAACACAAATAATTATTTAGTGATCAATGAAATTGGATAAATTGCCACAAACCAAATCAAGTGATCGATTTCCGTTACTGTAAATAAGTGACAAAGACAAATACTCCTTCTCAGCATGCAAGTAACGTTGGAAAACAGCCTGTCAAAAGATTAAGGGAAACAAAACAAGAACAGATAAGAGTAAGTTTTTGAACCAATTTTTAAATCGCTTTATTAATAACAAAGAATGTCACAGTATTGTATGCAGTTACATTTAAGGGAAGAAATCGCACAGTTTGTAATTCTAGAGAAAGAAGATAGCTTCAGATTTCTTTCTCCACTATTTGTAATCCAGATTAAGGCTGATTCATCCTGCAGTTTACAAATATTTAATGTGTATACATTGAAATAAGTCAAGAGTGTAAAATTTGAAGCCTACCATATATGAATATTCAACTTTATAGTCTACAACTTTATTAGAATTTATGAATACAACCATTAAGCCATACACATAATAAGAAATATGTTTGCCCAACAATAGAGCTACACTACCAGTAATTGTTAGCAGTAGCACTAATTACTAAATTAAGAAAATTTAGGCTGGATATTAGTAAAAATCTATGCAAAATGACCTGAATTGTGCCACTATAATGCAGTGAAATCGGAGAATTCCCAATGCTAACTTAATTATAACATCCAAATCACATTCACAAGAGAATTTTTAAAAAATAAACAATTATTTTCCTCCAAATAATGTATACCAAACAAGCCCCAAGACAACATATTATTATTCTTCCTCTTCTACTTATCTCTTGTTTGTTTTAATCCAACTCATCATCTTCCTATCAAAAGTAGATGAATACCTTTCGAGGTCCTAGTTTAACCTCTCGGTAAATTATGTTGTACCTATAGCATAGAACATGGAGAGAAGACAATATCAATGTTGCAATTTGCAAATACAAACCAACTATGGTGAAGGAAAGGATCACCTATTTTCCAATAGTACTTATAGCATGCAGGCCTAATTAAGACTAGTCCTTAGATGCTCTCCAACACTTTTCTGTTAGTTTAGGAAATTAGAGGTTACCAGATCAAAAAGTAAGGGTATGAGATAAATCTCAACAACAACTTACAAATTTTAACACAAACTTGCATACCTCAAACCATAATTTTGGTGTATAAGCTGAGTTTAATTCATGATTATGTTTGGCAGAAGCAAGGTTGAATTGTACTTTGCACATGATTTTAGATTTCAAACTATAATTTTATTTATATTTTAAAGACCACATATCTTTGTTATGGCAATAATTTTGCTTAAATCATTTAAAATTATTATGTGACAAAGTTCTTTCTTTAAATATTTTATATAATTGCATATTGAAAATTTAAATTTAACACCATTAATTAAACAAAAGCAACTTTGCCTTAGTTAATCTATGGACTTAGTGATTTTCAGTGTTTAGTGATCCTTGGAAGCTATAAACCAATAACACCCCCAAGACCTTTTTGTTTGTTCTATCCCACTAATTGAAGTAACTTACTCCACTACTGTTATTGTCACTGAAATGGACAACTATAACTAGACAAAGGACTACTCCTTGGAATAGATACCCATATATCAATTATCATCATCTGCTAAATGAGAAAATTTATAGCTCCTGTGGGTCTACATGTTGCCAAGTGCCATCATAATCATCACAACTTTTACCCTAAGCAGTGCATTTAAATTACTCGAACTCAGTGCAGCTTTTCACCATGTTCTGTCAGAAAATGCCAACAATGAGTGGCAGTCAATCATCACTAAAAAGAAGATGACCTTCAATTTAGATATGGGGCAATTTCGAAACATAAAGATTACTGTTAAAGTTTGTTTTATTGCCATTTTATTCAGAAAAGAGTTCTAGGAATATTCAACTTCCCCTGTCTATTGTCAATTAGAGGACCGTTTAGAAAATGGCATGGGGTCAGGTCACAATAAACCATGCACAATTATTGACATAAAATAATGTGAACTCTCTGTTACTAGAATATAATAACAATAATGTGAAGTCTCAAAAAAATGAAATAAAAGCAGACAAAGAGAGAGTAATTATGGTGTATATTTTAGGAACATTCTACCAGATTTTATATGATGCATTGCTCCACAAGCAGACAAAGAGTGCTTGGCAGTTCTTGCAACCCGTCTTCCCAAAGAGCTAAAAAATGAGGTAAAGGGATACCCTGCCACCTTTTTTTTCTCTGGTTTAATACCTTAGAAGTAATCTGAGCTGGTGTTGAACTATGTGGTTTTTCAGTTGGAATCAAAATATAAGGAGTTTGAGGGGATTTCAAGCTCCGAAATTGTTGATTTCCCTGCCAAATTATTGAAGGGAATTATTGAAGTGAGTTGCTTTCCCTGAATTGCTCATTTTGGTCTTTTCCCTTCTAATGTTTATAATTTATGGGGCATGTTTTACACTGCAGGCTCATCTTTCCTCCTGTCCCAACAAAGAAAAAGGTACTCAAGAAAGACTAGTTGAACCTCTATTGAGTCTTGTTAAGTCTTATGAGGGTGGAAGAGAGAGCCATGCCCATATAATTGTTCAATCACTATTTGAAGAGTATCTTTCTGTATTCAGGTTATTATGATTATTCAACTGCTTGTAGTAATATTATGTGGGTAATCTGTTATGACCTTTTATGATTTCTACCCTCCAAAGTTTTTTTCTCGGTGATGTTAAAACTTAAAAGAATCTTTGATACATTTTTTTCTGCATTACTATTTCTGGTTTTTACAAGATTCTGATAGATCATTATATATTCTTTCTTTCTATAAATCAAATGGTTTCTTTATTGTCTTGGGGTGGTGTATATAAAAACTGATCAACACATTTTAGTTTTCTTTTTTTGCCTGTTCATTCCAATGTACAAATGATTGGTTTATCATGCAACAAAATCTAAATCAGGAACTAAGTAGCTCTTGTAATATAAAAGATGCTTTCTTTATCTTTGAGTTTTCTAGAATATTCATGTCCCTTTCCCTTGATGTCTAGGCTGATGTGATTGAATGTCTGCGTCTACAATACAAGAAAGATCTATTGAAGATTGTTGATATAGTGCTCTTTCATCAGGTATGAAATTTTATAACATGTTCTGTTGGGTGTTTTGCTTCCTGGATATCTTGTTGACATTATACTGCAATTAGATTAACTGCATGTTGTGATTTTCAGGGAATCAAGAGTAAAAATAAGTTGATATTGCGACTGATGGATAAATTGGTTTACCCTAACCCTGCTGCCTATAGGGATCAGTTAATCCGTTTCTCTTTACTCAACCATACAAATTATTCTGAGGCTGGACATTACCCTGAGAAATTGAGTTCATGTTATATTTTTTGACATTCCATTTCTTCTACTGGGAGAGCATTGTGAATATATATCCTTCAATTATCTACTTTTTGTTTCATCTTGTGGATGATACTTTTACATCTTTGGAACATTTTGAGTGAAATCCTGATTTATAATTTTCTTGATGCAGTTGGCTCTAAAGGCAAGTCAACTGCTGGAACAAACTAAATTAAGTGAACTTCGATCCAACATTGCTAGAAGTCTTTCTGAATTAGAGATGTTCACAGAGGATGGTGAAAATATTGATACACCCAAGAGGAAGAGTGCCATTAATGACTGAATGGAGGACCTTGTGAGTGCTCCTTTGGCTGTTGAAGATGCCCTCGTGGGTTTATTTGATCACAATGATCACAGCCTTCAGAGGAGGGTTGTGGAAAGTTATATACGTAGGCTCTATCAGGTATATCAGTTTTATGGCCAGTGCATACTTTAATTTTCCAACTGTGTTTTATTTTTCCTTTGGAGGTGGTGATGGAAGGGGATTATCACATACTTTTCTAACTTCTAATATTCTCTATCAGCCATATCTTGTCAAAGGGAGTGTCAGGATGCAATGGCACAGATCTGGTCTTATTGCTACATGGGAGTTCTATGATGAGTACATTGAAAGGAAGAATGGGGTTGAAGACCAAACTTTGAATAAAACAGTGTAGGAGAAACATAGTGAGAAAAAGTGGGGAGTGATGGTTATAATTAAGTCTCTTCAATTTTTGCCTGCAATTATCACTGCTGCATTGAGGGAGGCAACCAACAACCCTCACGAAGCACTTACAAGTGGTTCTGTGGAACCAGTTAACTATGGTAATATGATGCATATTGGATTAGTGGGCATCAACAACCAGATGAGTTTACTGCAAGACAGGTACAGTTTCAGTAACTCCTCATATTAGTTTGAACCTTTTTTTTCCAAATTGTGAAAGAGTCGATGGCTTAATAGCTAACATTTTATTTGAGATTTATAGAGTAGTTCTAGTCTTTTAGCTATTGGTTTGAAGATTAGGATCAATATGGGACCAATAAAATTAAAAAATTTGTTTTCTAGAAGAAAACTTAGTGTCCGATAGACTAATATGCTTTTTGTCAAGCTACTGATCTGAACCTCCTTCCTCTTCTTGACAAGCAATCTTTGGTTTTTTGCAGTGGTGATGAGGATCAAGCTCAAGAAAGAATCAATAAGTTAGCTAAAATACTCAAAGAGCAGGAAGTAGGCTCCACCATACGAGCTGCAGGTGTCGGTTTAATCAGCTGTATCATACAAAGGGATGAAGGGCGTGCCCCAATGAGGCACTCCTTTCACTGGTCAGAAGAAAAGCTTTACTATGCAGAGAAAACTCTGTTGTGTCATCTGGAACCTCCGCTATCTATTTATCTTGAATTGGTAAGTTATTTTTTCAAGTCCCTTTACTTTATCAGGTGGAAAAAGCGAATTCCATTTATATGGTTGATCTTAAACTCAAACATTTGTCTGATTATAGGACAAACTTAAAGCCTATGAGAATATACGGTATACTCCATCTCGAGATCGTCAATGGCACCTCTACACGGTGGTGGATCACAAGCCACAACCAATTCAAAGAATGTTTCTTTGAACACTTGTAAGACAGCCAACAACAAATGAAGGATTCTCTTCATATCAAAGGCTGGATGCAGAAACATCTCATACCCAATTGGCCATGTCCTTTACTTCAAGGAGCATTTTTAGGTCCTTGATGGTTGCAATGGAGGAGTTGGAACTTAATGCAGACAATGTCAATATCAAATCTGAACATGCTCATATGCTCATATGTATCAAGAGAATTCTTGTCACATAATTACCATTGATTATCTTTGGACTTTGGCAATTTTATTTTCATTGTTAAGCTGTTAGGCAGTGCAATCAAAATAACAACATTCTGATAAATATTTGTGTTTTTGTCCACTTAAAAACAAAAATAACTATGGTACTTGCTAGGAAAATGAAAGTGTGGTAGCATCAAACGCCATAAAACCTTAGTGACCACACTGTCGGCAGCTTTATCTTACTCTAGGAACCATAAAGAAAGTAAAAAGCTTTATCATGTTGTCCTTAAAGGCCATTAGACAGAACCAATTAATCAAAGCTCTTTTAAAGTACCTATATAAACTATTGTATGTTCATCTACTTTAATCTCATTTTATATATAATAGGTTTAGGTTCCTGCAATTTTTATCAGGCAGAGAAATAAAACAGCTTTATGCTGTGAAAATTCTTTTTCTGCATTCCCCAAATTAACCCTTAGAACTTATCATTGGTCTACAAGGAATTGAATACTCACAAAACTAAATATATAAACAGTTAATTAGACTGACAGAAGTAGTCACTCATAGGTAAAATTTCAAGTCATTGGTTCGAAGCTGGAATCCTTTGACTATGTCACTTTAGGTTCACCTACGACTCAAAATTAACCCTTTTAGCCTTGGGCCAACCATCTGAGGCAGGGAGCTGTTTTCCACTCCATTCCCTGCACCTAGGTACCCACACTATCTATTTTAGGCAACCATGCTAGTGTATGCTTGGTTTGACATTCAGTGCTCTAAAACCCACATCTGATATGTTTCAACTAGATGAAGACTTAGATAGCTAGTTGTGATTATAGATAACTATGCACCAGACTCCAACCCCATCTCTTTTTGTTATTTTTATAAGATAATTATCAAAGGGACCAAAACTACATATATGTCGGTGCTAGCTAGATAGTTTGCCATTATGATCCATGGCTTTTGCTATCAAACTTGTTAATTTTGCTTTGACATTCTTAGTGTTATTAGTAAACAACCATGAATGTGTGTCCATATACACTCACCAAACTGTTAAGCAAGGTTAATCCAAACCAAAAGATGAAAAAACACATAAAAGGAATGTCTATGAAGTTGAAGGTCTATGAAGACCCTAATTACAGTTTCATATTCTTTTTTTATTTCACAGGTCCAAATATGGACATGATATTGAAAGGATTAAACACATGCAACTAGAATAATGTCAACAAAGAAGGATGCAAATTATTTTAAAAACAAAAAGGGATAAATATGCAATCACCACACCAGCAGCTTAGAAATTAATTTTACGTTGTCATCAACATCAGTGAAATCCCGCACATATGTAATGTCATAGGCCAAGTGCTTAAGGTACCTACAACCAGAGAAGAAACCACATGTTAACTCCCAATCGGAACATCTACACTAAATTGCAAGTAGCACCACATTGAAACTGCACAAGGTGTCATTCCTTCCATTTTAGGAACCTTTGTTTCTGCACCCCATACATGAAATAGAACCCAAATGGGTTGAAGAAATCAGGCATTGTTGGCAATTTCAAACATGGGAAAACCTTATCAATCAACCACCAACTCTTGGTGCATACCAAGCAAGAAAAAGGTGCTTTCCCTAGCCTTAACTTGAATATCTCCCCACTATTCCATACACTAAGCATAGCCCAACTATTTGGTACTTGTCCAATATCTGACCCAAAATCACCCCAAGCAATATCACCTTTGAAGTATGCAACCCATGTCCCCAAACTTAGCTCGTTCCTAAGTATATTCCCTATGTCATTAGGGAAGAACTCTGTGGACCCCATGAATTTTCTATAGAGGTACTCAGCTTGTGTATAACATTACAAATATTGATAGACTCAAAACCTCCCACCCCCTTTGTTTAGCACCGACAACCCCAATCCCACCGAGCCCCCCACCAAACACATTACACCTCCCTGTCTTCCCCTGTCCCAACGCATTATAAAAGGAAAAAAAAGCATAAATATAACAGAAAAATATAAATATCGTACCTGTATCACGATGTCGACACAAAGTGGCGGCGTTAAACACGGGATTGAGGGACACCACCACGGACACCGGCGGGAGTGACGGAGCAAGCTACTACAGTGACGGCGGTTTTACAACGAGGGTGAGGGTGAGGGTGGAGGTGAGGCTAGGGCACGACGAAATGAAGTGAATGTCGAAACGCTTATGAATGCAAAACCACGATACTGCCAAAACGTGGTCGTTTTGTTTTTTTTACACCGGAATTCAAAGACGGTTTTCCTGCACCGTCTTTGATTACATTAATACTACATCGGTCTTTCCATAAATCGTCGTCGTAACTACCTTACAAAGACGGTTTCGCAACAACCGTCTTTGAAAAGTTCCTGGTATTTACAAAAATACCACCGCACTGGATACTAAGACGGGTCTTAGACAACCGTCGTCGATTGGGCGTCGTTAAACATTGCTTTTGTAGTAGTGACATAAATGAACTTGTGTCCAAATAGTTTTCAAGAATTGTCGCCAGCATCCAATGCATTGATTTCGTCCAACGCTTTAAGAAAACTTATACTATGATAGATTTATATATTCACTCAAGTTTTCTTCATCCAAAGCAAAATAGTCAATGCTTTTGATTGCTAAGTTTTAAATTTCTCTTATGTTCTATCTCTGATATTCCTTTTCTTATTTGAATATGCCTAACATTTGATTTTAAGCATTTAATAAAAAACAAGATTTCTTTGAGGATAAGTACAACCTATAATCAAAAGCAATGTGCATTTTGAGGTTTAGTACAAAGAAAAGATTGAAGTAGGTATAAGCAAAAGAAAAATTGTACAAACCTTTAAAAAGTGTTAGTATGTACCTTTTAGGAAAAAAATGACACTTCTTTTTCTTCCTAAAAAGTAGACATGTTAAAAGCAATAATGAGTCAAACTTTCCATGCATTAAATGAAGTTCGGAACCAGGATGAAATTCAAGTATGCCTCTAACACACAACTAATAATACTTCATCTTTGAAGCCTAAGATGTGAAAAAAATATCAAAACATAAGAGACTAATGAACATCCTTAGATGAAACATTTACTCTAATACAATCTCTTTGGACAAAAGAATATGTGCTCAAAATAGGTAATCCTTTATTCTAACAAGTTATTTGTAATTTGAGCTAAACTTTTATATCCCCACACTATGAGTAGATATCTTGTAATTTTTTCAAACAATCATTATTTGTGATTGTTAGGAGTGACTTGATGTTAAAGATTACTTGGGTTTAGGATTTTGTTGTGGCAAAAGTGAGACAAATAATACTTGGTGTAGCCAAAAGTAACATAAAGAATGTTTATTTTGATACCTAGTTTTGATTTATAGAACCCTTTTAAGATTGAAGAAAAACTATATAAATGACTCAGTTTGAATGAACCAATATAAAAGATTGTGTTCCAACCCTTTGGACCTTCCATGTATTATATATATATATATATATATATATAATATTGTGTTCATATGTTCTAGCTTCTACTTATCTCTCATGCCTTTTTTGACAAAAACATTTACGAACTAGTTCTCAAATAGTTTTAAAGTTAACATACACACCAATTCCTTTCTAGTGTGTTCTTATTTTTTTTTTTCTTTTTCAAAGAACATGTAGTCATTCCTTGCACACGCAGTTTTCACGCCCCTCCAATTTCCCTCTTATGCATCTCTTTTCGATTGAGATATGAGACTAAGAACACTTATCAAGACTTAATTCTAACTCAATTTCACTCATTCAAATATACTTAAAATAGGTTGAGCTTCCCTTATCCTAAGATAGTCATTAATTAGTGCTTTCCAGAAAGAATAAGGGAAGTGTTCTCTGAGCAAAAAGACATTTTTTTTCCTACCAAGACATAACTCACCACCATCAACCAATAACCATGAAGTAAAACACAAATGTACAATTAATGTTGAAGGGGAAACCCATTTTTGGGTTAGCCTAAAGAGAAAATAAGAAGAAGAAAAAAAAGGAAGAAGAGCAACTAACCTTTGCACTAGCAAGAGGGGACTTGAGAGGTCCTTAAAAGGAAAAAAGAAGAGAATGTGAGTAAAGGAAGGAGGGGTCAACTGCCACAAGTAGAGGGAAGGAAATAAATGAGTTTTCAAACTAAAAGCTTTCTATTAAACTGAAGGAGAAAAGGAGAGAAAATGCTTAAAAAGAACACAATAGAGCAACTATTTGATTATCATAATTTATAAAATTTGTGAGTGAAAGACTCCCTTGCATTTCCAAGACATATACGTAGGGTCGTCGTCTAGTCTATGAGTATGGATTAATCTTGGTACTATGCTCGATAGATGTCCTTGGCAATACCTTGGGGTTAGGCCTTGTTGAAGGCTTGCTTAGTCGGCCATGTGTAGCTTGCATCTTGACTGAATAGTTTACAATCCTTCAAACGTCGAGCCCAAAAGTGTAGACACTTGTTATTTTTGACTTAGTAGACCACGATCTCTCGAGCACCAGACTTAAAAAGTGTCAGCACTTGTTATTCTCAAGCGAATAGTCCACTATATAACCTAACAACTTAATAGCTTCAAATCCGATAGGTCAAATCACGGGTCTACTTGAACAATTTTCATCTTTTAATTGTTAGAGACCTAGTTTGACAATTTTTAAGATATTTCATAACAGTTAGAGAAATACTCAGGCTATAATTATTTTATAATTTTGAGAAACTACTATATAATTATAACTATAACTTAACAAAACTTTTAAGCATAAAATTAAAAAGAAATTTCATTTTCATGTTTAATTAATTAATTTCAAACGTCAAATGAACACTAAAGTTAATTGGACGATATGACTCTCCCTTGCCATTGAATTAATCATTTAGGATAGCTTTAACCGTTATCACTCATCACATTAAATTAGGGGATATTCAACCATTAGATTAAAGTAACATCAATGGTCCAACATTTTCGTGTAAGTTTTATTTCTATACTAGCTTTGTTTTTTATATTATTATGATTAAGATTAACTCATTTTATCACTCATATATAGCATTGATTATATTTCTCCAATATTTAAGTATAAAATAATACTGCTTATCTTGCCTAAATATCAAATTATTGGGCGTTATAGCCATATACTTATATATCCTAGTATCACATAGCAACTCAACTGAAAGAAACCAAATTCCCACATTACATAGAGATATTCATCAAGGGGTATTAATTGCTTTGATTTACCTAATGGAGATTAGCTAAATACGAATCTTTAATTCCTTCCTATATAACGTAAACTACGATTGAGCACGCTTCTGATTGACAAGCACATGTGTCCTTGTCCCTTGTCACTTTACTCTAATGTGCACATGTTATTGCCCCAATGTGTGCTTGTCCCTTTCTATATCTTCCCTTTGATATGGCGTTGGTGGAGGCTCCTCATGCCTTCTTGTGTATGTATTACTCATGGCCTAAGTGAACAATCCAGACCTTTCAACATCAAACTTGTCTATGGCATTTCTATTCTTCTTCCCCCACCATTAATAACCCAGCCAATTATATGAACCTTTTGAAATAATGCATATTTTCACTTCAACACTCTCTTTGTCTCTCTATTTTGTTCTTCTTCACTTCCTCTACACACACACACACACATATATATATATATATATATGTATGTGTGTATGTATGTATGTGTGTGTGTGTTTGCAAAGGTTCTATATATGCAGAGAACGACACGTAGGTTTCAACTTCTCAATAGGAGAAATCTCAAGTTTTATGAACCATATTCCCCTCTTTTACTTGCAATGACTTAAAACAAGAAAAATTAAAGGAATCTGGTGGTGTGTAGACTTACACAGTGCACTTTTGTTTTGGCTAGCTTTGATGATGGCCAGATATATAGTTCAAGCGCATATCAATGATGTTGAAATTTTGAAAAGTTATGATTGTCCTTGATTTGATCCAATGGAAAGAAGAAAAGGGTGGCCATTCATGTATGAATGTGGGGAATGGTCTTATACCCTATTAGAATCTTAGGTAATATTAGACAAGAGTTGTTGTCACAGTTGCAAGGGCCACAGCAACCTTCCTTTTAAGAATCAAAACGGACCCACTGCAGATATAAAATTAGCATCTACACTTTGGTTGGTAACTCTGCTTAAACAGCTTAATCAATGAGTTTGACCAAAAAAGCAGTTCACTGCACTATCACCACGTAAATTTAATTAATTTCTTATTAACTACCTGTGTAAATATATAATGTATATAGTCAAGCTAGCTGCTTCTTTTTTTTGTAGAAAAAAAAATTGATTTCCATTTTTTTCTCTTTTGAATTCAAAGTCCTTTTGAGACAGGTGAGCTATCAATTCTTGAAGACAATTCTAGGGTTGTATGGTTAATGTAAGGACAAGTATTCCCTCCTTTACTTCCCATATTAAGTTTTGTCCGGTTCTCAATCAGAGGGCGCCACAATGCGGTATGGAGACTTTTCACTTATACTTCTAAAAGCAACGGATGATCATTGTGTAAACATACTTCAACCCTTCTCTAGCATCATAACCAACTAAGAACCCCACCATTTCCTCTTGGGGTGACGTGTGGTGCCCTCATTGGCCAAGAAAACAATAATACTTTAGACAAAAAATAAAAACTTAATTGGATAAAGTTGTGTACATGCTAGTGATGTTGTTCTCGAATAAAAATATAACATGTGTATTATTCTCTCTTTCGTCATCTCATCTTCCTTTCCCAATGTTTTCATATATAGTTGTGAGAGGTAAAAATACAATACATAATACATGTAATTTTAATTAGAATTGATCATGTAAGTCCCTATCTTAATACTTTAGGGACCAAGTGTTCCCATGTGCGCGTCCTTATACTCCCAAGTTGAAATGCATGAGCACCAAAAAGTTGGTAAAATAAGGCTGCTCAATACCTCAAGAAACATCATGACCTTTTATTTCCATCTTTGTTCCTAGTGCTTTACCCAAACAAGCCACTCACAAATTTACACAAACACACACTAGGGTTAGGGTTAGTCACCACCAGCAAGCACTGACTCATACATATATGTGTATATAAATAGAGCTAGAGCTATCTCTAGTGTAATCATCATCCAGCAATCTGATTAGTTGGGGCTACATATATTTATGGGTGAAAGAATAAACTGATTGGCCGGAGCCCAAAATATACACATAAACAGTAAGTCAAATATAGAGAAATTTTAGATCAAGTTGATTAGGGTTTGTGTGATTAAGCATGAAGAAGAGACAGGTGGTGGTGAAAAGTGTGGCCAACACTTCATCTTCAGTGATGAGAAACATAAGATATGGTGAGTGCCAGAAGAATCATGCAGCAAACATTGGAGGGTATGCTGTTGATGGTTGCAGGGAATTCATGGCTAGTACAGGGGAAGGTGCTGGTGGGGCACTTACATGTGCTGCTTGTGGCTGCCATAGGAACTTTCACAGAAGGGAAGTGAATACTGAAGTAGTTTGTGAGTACTCTCCTCCTAATTCTGGTCGCTAAAGAAAAAAAAAAGGGAAGATAAAAAACTAGAGTGAGAAGAGTGTGTATCAAATTAATTAACTGATGATTGGATTTTTCTCTCTTTTCTCTTTCCATATTTAATTTCTTTCATTTGTGTTCTTGTAAGCGTGGATCAATGATTGATTACCAACAGAGGAATTATTCTTGTATAAGAAAAATTTAATTAAGCTTCAGGGTTTGTGTTTTGGAATTAATGTTATATATATCCTGGCTTTCTATATATTCTTCTTTTCCCCCGATTTCCAATTCTTTTTCTTCTACCACTTTCCATTTTTTATCCTAGTAACATTTTTTTTCCTACAAGGTTGGTTATGAATCTCAGACGATTAAGGCGATATGGTGAGTGACTAATCAATTAATCAATCTGATGATGATTGAGGAACTGAGAATTTGAAAAGATATATTGGTTTCACTGGTATATTACATTATTAATTACCATATAGAACTTAACTAAAGTCATATGATTCCTCATATTTATGATATGGATCTTAATAATAATGATATGTTTTGCTTTGGGAATTAAAGCCTTCTGCGATTGTATTGTAAATTAGTGTGAGCTGTCCAATTTTGATATGATGTGTGTGCGCGCTGAAATTAAGGAGCACATACTTTATCAGGTGATTGAAGTACTTGTTCAGCTGTTAAATTAGCTAGTGCTTGACTAGTTCAAAAATCTTATACGAATCTTGAATTAATTAATGTTCTGTATTCTTTTCATGCTTAATTTCCCACTACCTAGTGAGACAAACTAAAAGTTTATTTAGCACTGAGCACAGCAAATAGAGAGAAAAAAAAATCTTATCATTGTGTATATTAGGCTTAGTTTGAGTAAAATTTATAGATTCTGCTGAGAAAGCCAAGAGATCATGAACTGTGTATATAACTATATATTCCTCCTTGTCATGCCTTCAAGGCGAGAAAACACAGGTTATGTTTACGTCATGGAAATAAATTATCTTTGTCCCAATCATTTAGTGTTTGAAATATTATATAATTCCTTAAGGCCCACTTGTATTCAATCATGTTAAGGATATGCCTAATTTTTATTTTATTTTTTTGATATATTGATAAATTAATTAAAGTTGATTGAAGGTAATTAGTGTTGTTGTGTGGAGGTGATGACCACTTCTCTTTTGGGAAGTCAGTGGAATTTCTCACAGAACACAAGGGAATTGTTTCAATAAAGGTAGAAAAATAAAACAAAATCCAAGTAGCTTTAATAGTTGGAAGTGGTGGCAACTGCACTTCCTCTCTGTTGCCTTGTGATGTATGGGCTCTTCAGTTGTTTATTATTATTGTTTGTGATGAACGAAGAATCTGTAGGCATCTTGTCTTTGAGCAAATTTAATTATCACCTAATATAAGTGTAAATTATAGTAGAAAATCTATTTTTCCCTTTAGTTCTGGAATGCTTTATTTTATTATTTTTATAACAAGTACTAGTAATATGGAGGGAAACTTATTAATATGAAAATAAAAAAAAATATAATGTGTCAATAATTGGTATAACGAGAATCTAGATTGTCATGTCAGTATGAAAACATTCTTAATAACATTTTTTTTTTCTTTTTGACTTATTTATAAATTTATCTGGACCCTATTTAAAATGTAATTATGTTGGATAAATTATTAAAATTATATTGTATTATATCAAGCATGGGAATTATCTCAAAAGGCAAAAGGCATTGATTTGTTGCATCAAGTTTCCAGGTGCGTGCCGTTATTATAGGTGAATCAAATGCCTATTGCCAAAACTCCTGAATAGAAAATTTAATAAAGGCCAATAAAACCCACTCGATGTGGTGCCTAATATTGTTTCTTTTTCAGTTAGGGATTCATGGAGAATACTTTTAGAGGTCCATCAATGTTTTGATATATAAAAAAAATGCCCAATTTGGATAGCAATTAAATATGGCAGACACAACCAATCACTAAGTTAGTCACACACACAAGAATCGTAAGGTGAAAAACAACTAAAGGTATTGTAGGGGATCGTCAAGTGTGCAAAAGAATAAGGTTTAATCATGCATGTGAGCCCCCTAATTAGGTATAGATAAATGGTTGGCCTTAAAATGTGTCTATGCTTTGTCGGGGTGGATAAGAGTGCATGTCCTTCTTTGTCTTGCTCATTCTCCCTTTCTGTTAATTTGGCTAATATTCTACAATGCAAGCTCATGAAAAGCATAAAAATTCCTTTGAGTCAAGCTCGATCTACTACCTCGGCTGTTTCCATAATATCACGAGGGATGAAATAATGCCAACCAAAAGTGTTCGAGTCCAATCGTAGCTTCTTTATTTTTTTTCACTTGTCTAGTCATGGGCATGATATTGCTAATAGAAAAATAATGTGAGTTCGACCTGAATTTGATTATACACTACTAATGGACTCTTCAAAATAGTGATTGATATATGTTTAATTAGATTTTCAAAGCAACCCTTCAATATAATATAACAAACTTAATGACATAATATGGTCACAAAAACTGAAAATGGATTTAACCGGTCCGTTGAAAAATTGGTAGCTTTCAGAAAGAACTTATATTATTACCACTAACAATCTCATGCAAAATCAAGCACTACTAATGATGTGATGGGACTTTGAATTCCTTTTATGTTGTTATACCATGTAAAGCAACCTCGACATATAGAAGAAAACTTTCTGACTGTGTCTTTTGAAGGAGGAAAGATGTCTTACATATATATAAGTGCCTCAAGAGGGCCTTCTAATGAGTAATTGTATTTGTACTGATCTTTTATACAATAATTTTACACACAAATGATGGGAAGAGATGAAGAGAAAGAAAAGTGTGAGAAAATTAGTGTATATAAAATTAAAATAAAAAATCATGTATAAATTATATGTTAATCATATCTAATAGGCCTACGCTGAAGTAACTCTTGTTTTTGGACTATTTGGAGCCAATAAAATTTGTTTAATCATTTATATTTCTCTTTAAAGATAGAGGCCTAACAGAAAAGGATGACAGATATTAGAAAGAACTCAGGAAACAACCGCTTGTCGCTTACCTAACCTAACCAATACCAATACGAATAATATATTTCTAGATATATAGCTATATTGCTCTAGGCGGCTGAATAAAGTTAGCAACTTTGGACGCAATATTATACTTTTAGTATCGATAATATGATGCTCTCTGCCTTTTATATATAAAATGTTCGATTTATCTAAATTTTGGTGTGCATAATTATTGAGTAAATTATTAAAATATTTAATTAATAAAATTTAATATATATATATATACACATATAATATTGAAGAAATTAATTCTAAGAGTAACTTTTTCCGTTTTGCTTCTATTAATATATATTCTCAGAGTATATATTAATGTTGATGGAGCACATCCATATACAACGTGGACGACAAACACTGTGCTATGTCAGTGAGACAAAATTTTCACTGAAATATTTCCTTTTTTTACTCCTTTTAAGTTGATCCCCATTCACTTAAGGTCATTCTTACCATTCATAAATGATTAAATTAGTACATAATTCCCATCTTCTCTTTCACTATTTCTCTATCTAGCTATATCTATATATAGGCATAAACTTATTTTACTAGTATATAAGTTTGTTTAATAAACATATAGAGATATTCAATATCCAAGCTTATCTCAGTAATTTACTGCAATTGAAGGAACACTTAAAATCAAATTGTATCATTATTTTCTTACTTTTT
>PYAF01003073.1:671047-717155 GCA_007407185.1 Glycine tomentella
GATATTCATTTTTATTATTTACACCATTTATTTATCATTTTAATATAAAATTGATATTAATAAAATCATAAAATTTTCAAATTAAATAAAATATTTAAAATTACAATACCTTAAAAATATATTTTTTCAACAACAAAATAGATCAAGTTTACATATAAAATATATGAATATGTATTATTTAATTTTTATTTTAGTTATAGTTAAATTTTCTAAATACTTTTAATTTAATAAGTTTGCTTAATCACATTCATTTTGCTGCTAGCAGTTGTTTACTAAATTAGTTTCTTAAAGTTTTGACTAGCATATCGATGATTTTTATCGAAAAAAAACCCATATACTACTACATAGGAATGATGTCATGATTGTTGTAAATCAAATTATAACCATGATATATAAAGATAAACATTCACATAACCAGGATTTAGTTTTTCTAAAGTGAGTAAATGTATAAGGTTGAAAAATAAAAGTATATATATCGTTAATTTAAAGTTACTTGAAACCATTCTGTACAACGTGATTATACTTCTTTTTCATTTCTTTTTTATGTTTTAGCTTTCTATTTGTTCTCCGAAACAATTGATCTTTTAGAACTTTAAAATCTAGTTAATGTTTTTTTTCCTCAAATATACCCTTAATTATTTAATATATGCTAATGGTGCAGGTATTAGATATCAATGAATTAAATAAGGACATTAATTTTAGTCTAAATATTATAATTTTTAGTTCTATTAAATATTTATTTGATTAGAAATGAGACAAAAGTAGTACTCTAATTAGACGTGTTTGATCAAGTGGTACGATAAAAAAAAAAATTATTTCCTCTATAAAAGGAAAGCTTTCGAGTTTTGCTTTGACGTTTTCACATAAAATACACATGTTGGGGGTTGGTCCATTATATTTTTTAAAGGAAAGTCGATTCATTATATGACTAAAATTTAAAAAAAAAATACAATTTAATTCAATAATTAGCAAAATGGTGCAAATTCAAGAATATTTAGCAAAATGGGGTCACCTAACATGCCCAGACCTAGGCGTGTTTAAACACGCCCTGGCTAGGGCGTGTTTAGGTGCCCTGGTCCCTATAAAAGCGCCTAAAAATGGCATTTGGTGCATTCCGCATTCTGTCTAAAAATCGCTCTGCCTTCTCTCTAAAGCTTGGGTCTTGATATCCTCTGAAGCGAAGCCCTGTCGAATTCGAATCGTTGCTGACAAGTAAGTCGATTTAACTGATTGTGCTTTGTGTTTAGTTTGTTGTATATTATTAAATTATAAAATTGTTAGGATCATATGAAGTTGTTAGCGACATATATATTAGGTTAGTGACTACGGTTTTAGGTATTTTAGTTTATTTTAGGGTTTAGATTCATAGCGTGTTTAGTTGACGTTTTAGGGTCTAGTTTTAGTGTTGATACTATGATTAGGGTTTATGGGGGACACACCTACAGTTTAAGTGTTCGGGCTGAGTGTCGAGATACCGAGGTACACACCTAGGGTTTAAGTGTTACGGCGGAGGGGTTTAGGGTGCGTGTGCTGATTAGGGTTTAGGGATTGGTGCACACACCTAGGGTTGAGGGGATCCGGCTTAAGTGTTTAGGGTTTATATGGTGATGAGGGGTTAGGCGAGGGGGAACATGACTAGGGTTTAGGTTGACTGGGGTATGGTTTAGGACGTATGTGGTGGTTAGGGTGTATGGGTTGGCGTGACTGGACCTAGGGTTTAGGTTGTTGTGTAAACAAGATCACTTCGTTATGACCTTGTGTCTTTGACAATATTGACTTTCTTTCACCATTTGGTTTAGTGTTGATGTTGTGATTAGAGTTTAAGTGTTTAGTGTGTCTGTGGTAGGGTTTAAGTGATGAGGTGCGTTTATGTGGGTTAGGGTTTGTTTACTATGCAGTGTTTGTGTTTAATAAGTTAGGGTTTCGGGTGTTTGTGTGTTTCTGACGTTTATTTATGTTGATTGTAGGAAATGAGTTCAAGTGATGCGGATGTTGTTCGTGTTGTATTTTTTTTCAATGGAAGGAAAATCCAAGGGGGAAGAGGTCTTGTCTTCGAAGGGGAGCAAAGGATGACACGAATGAACTGAAATGCAGCATTGAGTGATTTGCATCAGAAGATGCGTCCAAAATTGGGTGTGGACGGAAACACTTGTATCACATTGCTTATGGCAAGAATATAGCAGCAAGATGAATACGTGGGGTTTCCAATACAGGATGATGAAGAATTGGAAATGGTGATTGAAGAATTTTTTAATCAGGCACGAAAGAAATTTCTAGAAATGTATGTGGATTACACCGTAGTTCAGGAAGCTGTTTTACCCAGGAGGTCAGTTGGTTGTAATTCTGCACATATTGCACCATCATATGATGTTGCACCATCATATGATGTTGTTGGTGCAAACATGTCTCAGGAAGATTCACATGACCCAACTTGGGTTATGGATGACGATGAAGATGATGATGATGATGAAAATATAGCGATTGAAGATCGTCTTCTTCAGGAGAATGCCAGTGCGTCCGATAATGATGAAGATGCTGGGGTGGATGCAAATGCATTCCAGCAACACACTGATGTGGGGTCGTCTAAAATGCGGTACAGTGCGGGTGTTGGACCGACACAATCAGAACAGCCTGTTGAATGTAAGTAACATGACTTAAACCCTAATTGATTTCGTATAATTGATTTTGATGTATATATTTTGCAAACCAATGCTTATTATTGTGTATTGTATTTAAAGGCGGTGCGGTTGTTCCTTTTTGGGACAGGATTCCACATTACACATATATCGATTGGAATCACCCAAGCGAAGATTCTTTTAGCGGTTCAGCTTCAGGATCGGGTTCAGTCCAAGGTCCCTGGCAAATAGGGGACGATTTGTATGTTGAACAGGAATTCCCATCGAAAAAAGAGGCACAAATTGCCGTTAAGCGGAACCTAATGAGGGAGCATCAGGAAGAATTTGTGGTTGAGAGTAAGCCTGACAGGTTTGCAATGAAGTGTGTTGCTCACAAGGATGGTTGCCCTTGGAGGGTTAGGGTGATGAAACCAATGTACGGTGAGAAGTGGGTGGTTTCAAGATGGGGTGGAAAGCAAATTGCCTCAACAACCATCTATCACAGGATCATAGACAACTTGATGTTGATGTCATTGCTTCACTTGTAGTCGGTATGAATTGAGAATTTTTGCTTTATTAGACAGATGTTATTTTGTGTTGAGGTTTGTTGTTAATCTGTATCTTACGGTGTCATTTTCAGGCATGATTAAGGAGGAACCGGGCGTATCCATTGCGTTGGTTCAGGAGAGGATCACCAAAAGCTTTGGATTTAAAGTTTCGTATTGTAAGGCATGGTATGCGAAGCAGAGAGCGATGGCTATGATTTATGGAGATTGGGAAGAATCTTACGCATATTTGCCAAGGTGGTGCAACTACATGCTTCGTTTTTCACCTGGTTCTTTTTTTGATATTCAAACCAATGATTATTTTGTGGCAAATCGACTGGTCCGAGGGAAGCGTGTGTTTCAGCGCATGTTTTGGACTTTCAGACAGTGCTGTGAGGCTTTTAAATTTTGCAAACCCGTCATTCAAATTGATGGAACTCACTTATATGGTAAGTATAAGGGAAAATTGTTGATCGCCACGACTCAGGACGGGAATAATGAATGCCTACCACTGGCATTTGCCATTGTCGAGGAGGAGACGTTGGAAGCTTGGGAATATTTCCTCGCTAACATTCGCTTCCACGTAACCCAAATGCAAAATATATGTCTCATTTCAGATCGACACCGAAGCATTATATCTGCAGTGCAGAATCATGCCGGTTGGCAACCACCTTTTGCGCATCACATTTTCTGCCTTTGTCATATTGCCAGTAATTTCAACCAACGATTCAAGAGTGCAAGATTGAAGAAGAGTCTCATGACTTTGGGTAAGTTCAAAATTATTTGTTATTTAGTCAGGTTTAAAAATGTCTTTCCCACCTAACGTTCATGCTTTTATAATTGTGCAGGTTATACTTCCTGTATGGCCGAATTTGACATAGCGTATGAACGATTCCGCAATACCAATCCTGAGGTTGCAGAATGGATTGACAGCATTCCTAAGGAAAAGTGGACTCGTGCATATGACGTCGAGGGGAGAAGATACGGTCATATGACAACAAATTTGTCTGAATCAGTGAACAAGGTGTTCAAGGGAGCAAGGAACATGCCTATTGCTGCTTTGGTGAAGCACACATACAGTCGATTGGTTGAATACTTTGTGAGAAGGGGTCAGACGGCCACTGCACAGATGCAACAATCACAACGACATTGTAAAAATGTCATTGATGCTATGAGGCATAATCAGAACGTTGCCACAACCCACCATGCACGCAGCTATAACCTTGAGGAAACGTCGTTTGAGGTGGCTGATGGCTGGGACAGTTCATATTCAGTTAACCTAACTGAGCGTTTTTGTCAGTGTGGGAAGTTTAAGACCTTCAAATACCCTTGTAGCCATGCCGCAGCTGCTGCTTTATACATCCGCCGAAATCCTTTGCACTTTATGGATGATGTGTTCCTCGTATCCAACTTGGTTGAGGCTTATTCTTTACCTTGGCAGCCTATTGGCAATGAACTTGTCGTTCCCCCCCAGTGAAGATCCAGTTATCATTCCTGATAGGGCAATGTTGCGTGCGAAGGGTCGTCCAAGGTCGACGAGAATCCGTAACGAGATGGACGAAGTCAAAACAACTCAGAGAGCTCGTCGATGCGGTCTGTGCAAGCAAGTTGGACATACTCGTACAGCCTGTCCTACTCGGGGTGGTGTTTCATGATTTTGTTGTTATGTTTGTTTTATAAATGCTTCGTTAAATGTATTTGATTTATAAGACATGTTGTGTAACATGCATGATGATAATGTTTTGGTTGTGGTGGACATGAATTTCCATTTGCTATTAAATATTTATTTATGATATTATAGGGTAACGTTATTGAATACGGCAACCGATCAAGTCTTTCAACACTCCAGTAACCACATTGCCCTCTGTGGGCAATCCCAGAATACCAGCCACGTCTTCCAACGTGATGGTCATCTCACCCTGCGGCATGTGGAAGGTGTGAGTCTCTGGCCTCCATCGTTCAACCAGAGCACTAATAAGCGCAGAATCCATCTGAAAGACATAAAAATTATTAAACAACTTCATTGTTCAAATCAATCAGTGTTAACTAATTTCATAATTGCGTGGTTGCATACCTGGATATGTCGCATGCGTGCGACATGAAGAAACCCAGCTTCGCGCAACATGTCAGAAACAACATCGGGGATATCGTCCGCATCTGGTCCACCGCCCAGTTTACCACGTCGAGTCTTCAATACCCGAGGTGGCACGGACCCGTTCCACACAACTTGTGAAACGTGCGTGCGCTGAATTCGCCTACACAGAATGCCCCACTTGTATGGGGTAGGGACAACATAGGTAGTGGGATCCATGGGCTCAGTCTCATGATCGGATGCAGATCGTGATGAAGATGTGGAGGACGAATCAACCATCTAATCGGTATCTTCATGTACAAAAATTTTAAACCACGGTAAACAAAATATTAACGATTACCAAATCATTCCAACAAAATTTTCTTATATATCAAATACATTAATGAAAACATTAGACTTAGATTAGAAGCCGTAAACCCTAGGTCAGTAACGGACGACCTAAACCCTAATCACAAAATCAGACATAAACCCTAAACCAAATTCCATAAACCCAACGTATGTACACCAAGCCCTAAACCATCATGACAACATCAACCCCAAACCCTAAACCCTAAACCTAAACCGGAATCCTAAACCAAATAATGTTACCCTAATCACTAGCCCACGCCCTAAACCCTAATAACAATGTCAACCCTAATACTAAACCAAATTACGTAACCCTAATCACTAGCCCACACCCTAAACCCTAATAACAATGTCAACCCTAATACTAAACCGAATTACATAACCCTAATCACTAGCCCACACCCTAAACCTTAATAACAATGTCAACCCTAATCCTAAACCGAATTACGTAACCCTAATCACTAGCCTACCCCCTAAACCCTAATAACAATGTCAACCCTAATCCTAAACCGAATTACGTAACCCTAATCACTAGCCCACCCCCTAAACCCTAATAACAATGTCAATCCTAATCCTAGACCAAAATACGTAACCCTAATAAGTAGCCCACACCTTAAACCCTAATAACAATGTCAACCCTAATCCTAAACCGAATTATGTAACCCTAATCACTAGCCCACACCCTAAACCCTAATCACATGGTAAACCGTAATCACATCCTAAACCCTAAACTAAACTGGAACACCTAAAACCCTACTCACTAACGTAATATATATGTCGCTAACGAGTTCATATGATCCTAACAATTTGCTAATTTAAAAATATAACAAACTAAATACAAAGCACAATCAGTTAAATTAACTTCCTAGTTGACAGCGCTTCAAATTCGGCAGGGCTTCACTTCAGACAATTCAACACCCAAAATCTAGAGAGAAGGCAGAGCTAATTCTAGAGAGAAGGCGGAATGGACCAAATGTCGTTATCAGGCGGCTTTATAGGCACAAGGGGACCTAAACACGCCTGGGTTGGGGCATGTTTAAACACGCCTAGCCCTGGGCGTGTTAGGTTACCCCATTTCCCTAATTATTTGCAGACTGTACCATTTTGCTAATTATTTAATTAAATTGTATTTTTTTAAAATTTTAGCCTCATTATATTGAGAGTTGTTATTTTATACAATAACACTATTTTCTTTCTACCTCCCTCTGTCACTCCATTCATTACATCTTTCTTTTTTTTTTCTCTTCCCTTTGAGTTTGGATCCCTCTTCATTTTCTTTTCTCTCCATTTCTTTCATTATCAAGCTTTTAAGAAATGTTAATCTTCATAAAATATATTTTTTATCAGCATAAAATGTATCCTCTCCATTTTATTTAGTTATAAAAAAAACCTTAGAAAATGAAAATAATGGAGGCGAAAAAATGAAGATGATCCAAACTACTACTCTTTTTTCTCTTTTTATTGTAAAATTTGTTATGCAAATTGTTATATAAATACTATATTAATTACATGCTGGTTAATTTAGTACTAGATAGCTTGCTTGGTTCCTTCGGTTTTCTCTAGGGAAGTTTGTCACATGACCTAATCACATGACCATGTCACATGGGTGTGCTCACAAGGGCAACAAGTACAGAAAGAGTTATATCATTTGATGGTTAATTGGATTCAGTAGGCAACGCGTGAAATACACGTCGGTGCTGATGAGTATGTCATGTTTTCATTGCGACAAGAGAAAAACAGAACCCCCGCTGTCCTCCACATAACCCTTCTCCTTCTCCCCCTAACACAAGATCAAGATAATGCATGAGAGAAAACTTTTTTTCATTTATCATGTTGTGCAGGTACAATTATGTATCTGAGTGCGTGATTGTGAGGAAAAATTGATGAGATCCTTCGCGGGCAAGATGCATTTATCGCTAAGAATAAGGATACGTATAGCCAACACTTGTAATGAGACCCAGAATAAATTCTTTTCTTAGATGAATCCATTTAAATTAAGTTTTTTTTTTGTTTTATATCGATAAACGTTAACGGTTAGTTGTGTTATAATACTAGTAGGACACTTTAAGAAATTTTATAATTTGTTACTAATTTTAATCAGGAATAAAATTCAGAGATAATTTGTAGCTAATTAACTACATAGCTACCATTTTTATTTTTCTAGTTAATATTGAAATTAAATAATTTGTTAATATCTCTTTCCTAATTATTCTCTCTCCAAGAATGTTGTGTCTCGCATGGTGGGTGACTGTGAACTAGGTTTGTGTTGTTTTTGTTTTTTATTCATTAATTTGAGTGGTTCTTTATTTCATTGTTTGATTTCATGGATCTAGGATTTCATTTTGTGGTTTTAGTCTCGTTTTAAATTGGATTGTTGTTCTAATTATTGTTAACTTTGTGTTGTCATGGATCTATGTTTCATTTTGTAGGTTTGATTCTTGTTTCAAACTGGAATTTCACTTGCTCCCTCATTCTCGTGTTCATCGTTCACTCACTCACGCTCGCACTCATCACTTGCTCCCTCTCGCGTCGATCACATTCATTGTTGATTTTGAAGCTAGGGTTCAATGATCTATTTGGGTGTTTTTATTTTCATTTTCATTTTATTTTCTTCTATTCATGATTTTTTTTTTTTTTATTTTCATAATTGTGATGTTACGATTTTCCTAATTTTCTCAATGTTTTTTCAGTTTTTGTTTTTGTCTTGCATGAATGTGCTATGATTCCATACTTGTCGATCCAGCTATTTCAGCCTTTTAGTTGACATCAAGGTGTTTCATTGCATGTTTAGAAGACCAATGTTTGATAGACCAAAATTTCTATTTACTCTTTCTTAAACATTGCTTATTTTAGTGACTATTATTGTGAATTGTGATAGCTTACTGCATTTTGTGACAATGGATGTAACTTATAAAAAAAATTGTGATGAGAGTGACTGAGATGTTGATTGGACCTATATAGAGCCATTTAATCACTTACAATGTAATGCTATACTCATTCAGGAATGTTAATGCAGGCTGAATCTTACTAACTACTAAATGTGTTATATATCACTTGTAATGTAATGTTCCCTTCATTTTTTCTTGTTCTAGGATTATTAACTGGTTATTTATGTGAAACCCTAAATTTTAAAATTGTGATTATACCTTAATTAATTTTTTTTATTTTGTAAAGCGCATTAGTCCATTTAATTTTCACAATCACATAAAACCGAGAAAGCGTGAATGGAAATTTTAGTGAAATTTAAAAAAAACTTTCATTAGTTACTTTCTAAGAACAACATTACATAATCATGAAAGTACTTATACACATGTTCGAAACGAAGCGTAGCACAGTTTTGGTTAGACTTCTCAAATAATTAAAGCAAAAAGAAAGAAATAACATGTTTAAAGTTCATAGTGTGTGTACAACTGTACATAAGAAAATAGTAGATGACTGAATATACACCTTAGAAAAAGTACTAAAGCCTAGGCCTATTCATATCAAATACAATGAAGGGCCTTAGACTTTAGAGCAATCATCTCTAACACCCAATCTAATGTGGAAACTACACAAAAGTATAAGTTAGTAGGAGTTTATGGATATTCGGGATATAGGGATGGCAATATGGATTGGCCCGCCTAAAATGGGCCGGGCTGACCCAACCCACCAAAAAAATGAGGCGGGCCGGGCTGACCCACTTTTAGAAAGTGGGTTGAAAATCCTAGCCCAACCCATTTTAAGGTGGGTTAGCGGGCCAACGGGCCAGCCTGCCAGCCCACCAAAAAAATTTAAAAAATATTTTTTTTATAAAAAAAGCAAAAAAAAAAAAAGTAAAAAAGTCTAAAATGGGCTAGCCCGTCGGGTTGGCCCGCCTCTAGCCCATTTTTTTTGCGGGCCGAGTTGGCCTGCCCCATTTTCCAAAATGGACTGAAAATTTCAACCCGACCCACCCTTTTTGGCGGGCTAAACGGGCTGACCCGTCAGGCCCAACCCATATTGCCATCCCTATCAGGATACCCAAGGAAGTGATCCACGCCTCTAATCATGTCGAGTATCCGCCACCTCCAAGTGCACTCATCCTCTAGGTGAAGCGTTGGCTCTTTGCTCATCCCCAAGGGGGGAGGGATTCCAACTAGACTGTAGAAGCCAGTGGTTATGCTGGTATGATCCTAAAATAAAAACGTAAGAGGTGAGTCTTTCCTCTTTGTCAACCAGACACAAAAGGACTTAACAAGAATAAACACATACAATTTATCAACCATGACAATGTGATTATCTACCAAATTTCACTCATCATAATGATTTCTCTTAATATCTCAACATAAGTTTCTTACTAGACAACTTTCATTAGAACTCCCAGAACTCAGTGGTCTTACACAATTTGGTTTTCGATGACTATTGGGAGTACACCTTAATACCATGGTACAATGACAGACTCTTACCAACTGAAAATTGCTCGTAGTCCCTCAAGGTTGCCAAGCAGGCTCAATGACATTAGTCACAACTCGACACCTCACCCCCAAGGACAATTAATGTCTCAGGTACCATTTGTGGTCATCCAACAACTCTGAGGAGGGTTTCCTCAATGAACCTCCATATTCAAAGCATCCTTCCTTTCTCAATAGGATTTTGCTACTTTTGGCACCGTGCAACATCGAACTAGTGCGTGGACTTGCTCCACAATCATATAGTCTTAAAGACCCATATCTTTTTCACCACTCTAGGTGACACTACCATTTGACCTCTACTTCCATCAACGTCTCTTCATCAACATCGACACAATCAAAATGTAATGCCCCTAATTATTGACTTCTCGGTAACTACAATACTTCACATAGTGACACCTCACTTAACTTATTGTTAGTCAAAACCTTCCACCGATCAGAACTCTTTGTAGGTAGCCCTTTTTGAGACCTCAAAAATCAGTTCTGTCTACTTCCAAGATCAATGACTGACCCCACAAACCAACACAAGACATTTCATCGTGTTTTGTCCTCACTCACACACTTTCCAGGAAACTTCCTAGAAGGTCATCCATCTCATAACTACTTCAAGCCAATCACGCTTAACTATGTAATGCGCTATCGAAAAGTAGATGCATCTTCTTAATATAAGTAGTACCAATTAATTCCTTTAAGTCATCATCAGTTGTACAGTCTTATACCTGTACATTCTTTGGATCTCTCTCATTCTGGTGTGATTCGATCGGGGTGTTATACAAAACTCCCCATGCGGCTCTTCAAGTGACCACATACTTACGCTCGCTTGCATGTCTCTCAAGCATATTACTCTTTTTGGAAAGAAACCTAGTCCTTGGGTAGTCGTGCCCAAGTTCTATGAGCCATCACAGAACATTGCACATCATTCGATACACACAATGCCCACTAGAACAAGGTACTAGTCCACTCTGAGACTTGTGTCTAAGTTCATGCATCAATCACACAAAGGTGCCACTACTGAAAAAAAAAAAAACACTTTTTACAATAGTTGGTTGTGTCTTTTAAAGACGATTGTACAACCGTCTTTGTAGCTAACGTCGTAAATTGTCTTTAAAGGGTCCACTTTCAAAGACAGTTGTATCTTGGAATTGTCTTAGATGTCGTTTTTTAAATAAAAAAAAAATAAAAAAGTTGTACTTCTAAGATGGTTCCTTAGATAAACCGTCTTAGAAGGTCCAATATATAAGACGGTGTTTTAGAGAATCGTCTTAGAATGTATTTTTTATAAAAAAAACTTGAGGATTCTAAGATGATTTTCTGCAAAAACTATCTTAAAATGTAGACTTTCTAAGACGATTTTTCAGAGAACCGTCTTAGAATGTCTTTTTCAAAATAAAAAATTAGAAGATTCTAAGACGGTATTCTACAAAAATCGTCTTAAAATGTAAGTTTTCCATAGAACCGTCTTAGAGTGTCTTTGTTTAAAAAAATTGAAGATTCTAAGATGATTTTTGCAAAAACCGTCTTAGACTATAGACTTTCTAAGACGAATTTTCATATAACCATCTTAGAATGTCTTTTTAAAAAAAAATTAAAAAATTGGAGAATTCTAAGACGATTTTTTGATAGAACCGTCTTAGAAAACATTATTTTTATAAAATGTATATATATATATATATATAAATCATTTTCTTCCTTTATTTAGCTATATATAATTAGTTATAACATTAAATTGTAAAATATTTAAAACCAATTCTTAAAGTCTTACCACCCTCAACTATCTCACTCAATGCATGGCTTCTGAGAATGTTGAACCACAAATATTCCAAGGCATAAACTCCATAATGTGCAACATTAATTTACTATTAATATGGAGAAAGAACAAAATATAATTCATTACAAAAAATGAAAAAACATAAATTCGCACCTCATAATCACAATGTCAATCTTTTGAAGAAATATGTGATGGAACCTGAGAAAGTCAAAACAATAAATTATTCAAGAAATAAAAAACTTAAAACACCAAGAACCGCATCATTAAAAAGATTTAAACAAAATTCATTTCATAAAAACTCAAAAGGTCAGGCATACAAGAATGCATATATGAGAAAATAAAGGAAGGAGAACATGTGGTATATAAAAATGATAACTTGTAGAAGACTCATGACATGTCCTGTCCGAGAAACTATCTAGAAGATATTTTATAATTTTAAAGCAGCAAGCATGCTATGAAGTAATAGAGGTTTGCAAAATGACAAGAAGACATAGTTTAACCCAGTAGAACTGGAAGAAAAGAAGTTCAGTTATGTGAATCAGTTTAATTTTTTTTAAAAAAAAAGGAAGGGTAAAAAATAATTCTCAAGGTGGAACTAGAATATGTGTGTACTCCCTATAAATATAGAAATATTCATATCTAAAGAAATAGTCTATTTTTAGTCCTTGTTTATGGAAATGTGTCAAGTGTGGTTCGTATCCTTCACAAAACCATCTCCTTTTGGTCCCAAGTTTATGAAAATAGGGACTGCACATGGCTCCAAAGGAGAAAAACGTTTTAGGGACTAAAAGTAAACATTTTGAGGAAATAAAAAGTGGAGTATAACACAGACAAACATGTCTATGCTAAGAGATTGGTTATGCAGTTCTATGACAGCACATTTTGAGACATAGTTATCAATCCTGGATAGCGGAGCGGCCGAGCCTCAAAACTGGGATAGCGGGATAGCGGTAGCGGGATGACCGCTATTCTAATGTTTTTATATATGTATTAAAAAATTTATAATATAAATAGATAAGCTGAAAAAGAGAAATATAACTAAAAATTCATACACTAATTATCATTAACAATAAAAACTCTTAAGCAAAATATATTACTTAGTCATCATAAAATAAGTAAAGTGTATTAATAATAAAAAAAGACTGTAAATAGCAACTATCTAAATTAAAACTTAAAAGTCCATTAAAAAAATGTAATATGAAACTGTAGAAATAAAAAAAAGGGGTACTGAAAGCAAATCAGGCCCAAATACTATAAACCTAGCATATAATCTGTCTCCTTCTCTATGTTGCTGCCTCCTTCTCTCTCCTTCTCTTCGCTGCTGCCTGCCTGCCTCCTCTTCGCTGCTGCGTTGTTTTTCTTTCTAGGTCGCGCCGGAGGGAGAAGAGGAAACCAAGGCCGCGCGCGCAGGGAGTCAAGGTCATGTGGGAGGGAGAAAAGGGAGAATGTTCGAGGTCGTGCGGGAGGGAGGAGACGAAGAAGGTTCGAGATCGCAGAGGGAGAAAATGAAAAACCCACGTAAATGAGGTATTTTTTGGCTATTTTCGACATTTCACAATACCCACGCAAATCGCGGGCACAACGCCACGTCCTTGTCGCGGCCGCACCCACCGCTATCCCAAACTGCACCGCTACACTACCCACCGTAGCGGTGCCAGGCCGCGCCGCTTCGCTCCGCCGCTATAGCAGCCGCTCCGGCCACTATTGATAACTATGTTTTGAGGGAATAAAAAACAAAAAAGTAGTCCCAAATGGAAAGATAGGAATATATGTTTAGCATTGATGAGTATTATACTTTGCACTAGCCATATGATTTTAAGTATAAAGTATATTCAACGAATGGGATTAGACTTTGCAACTTCTATTGAAGTTGGTTTACTTTTTCATATATGATTTTATAAGATATCAAGCTCATAGTGATTTGAAAGGGAAAGAGAAAAGAATAAAGAAAAGACAATATCCCTATTTCCAAAAATAGCAATCAAAAGTATTGATACCTACTTTCAACTACCACAGTTTTTAAGAGAGAGTTCATGCACACAGTGCAATATCCCTATTTCCAAAAATAGCAATCAAAAGTATTTTTCAAATGTTAGTTGGGTGTATTCTATTTTGCCAAAAGAATATTAAAATGTTAATAAATAAGCAGGCATATATATCCCACGAGGATAAGGAATTGCAGTAGAAAAGTTACCGCAAAAAATAAGTGAGCCAACACCATTTAAAGAATAACATGTGTTCATAGTTTAACAGTACCTTGACACCAATCCCCTGCGGAATGAAACAGGCTAAGCTATTGGTTACAACTAAATTATGAATCTGGTCCTTCATATCATGCACCTGCACACAATGTATTAATATTGTTGCCTTTCCAATAGACAAGACCTGTTCTTCAATGAAACAAAAACTTTGTTAGCAGGCAGAGCAGCCCAATATTGAGGTTAGAATAACTGCAGAAAATTTTACCTTTGCAGTTCAGTCAAGTGAACCAATATCATCAAATTCTAAAATCACCATGTTTGTCATAGCCTTACTATGTTCTTGGATCTCTTGCAACAGATAGAATAAGTTATCTTTTGATGTCCAGACCTTCAAAATTTATAAAGTATTTTCCTGGGTGGCTCAAAAGCCTCATTATATAGAAGTTCAAGTTTCTATTAAGTTATATACACATACACACACAGAGACACACACACACATATATATATAACACGTTTAATAAAATCTCCTCCCTGTAAAAAGACATCACACCCACACAAGAGAATATGCTCGTTCAACAACACTAACTGCTTCATATAATACAAATTGCTTGTAGGTATTTAAATTTCCAAATTAAACCTAGCTCAAGTTCATCAAACCAATTCAGTACAAAGTAAACCATCCAAAAATCTCAAATTCATTTATGTTGTAATAGGTGAACTGGAATCCAGGCTTTCTTTCCTGGAAAAAGAAAAACTATCAAAGAAAAATACAGATACAAAAATATTCAACCAAGAATAAGTCAACATATATCTTTTAATGATTTAAGCAAAGTATTGAAATACCTGCAACAAGTTTGAAGGGGCATAATCAGAACCTCCCATAACATATAGTTGATTAGCCTTTCCTTCAACATAAATCCATTTTACTGATCCTATAGAATTTTGTCTAATTTATATCCTAAAAGTTAAATTTGAACATAGGAGTGTTTTGACTACTATAGTCAGTTGCTAAACTATTTCCTATTTTTTGAGAAAGGATGCTCCAAATGAATAGCTCTTAATTGTTGTACCCTACAACCACCCTACTTCCAAAAGGACACATCCAACATGCAGAAGACACCTTCTTTGTTTCATTATACCATGTCTGCAACATTTTTCCACCAGTTCTGAAAATGGATATTCTCGAATATCCCATAATATTAGTTGCCCATTTCTAGAGATTATGAGAACTCTGCATTGAACACATAAGAAAACAGAAGTTGGAAATTTTTCACATCAAAAAATTGATCAAGTAAAAGGAAATACCAAATTAATTATATAGAAATTTGCTAAAGGAAGGATGATTTTGTGCATATCACCTCTGACTCTCAGCTGCTGGTTGAGGCAGTACGTGTGTCACAACTGTATCGTCAGATTCTTCAGTTGAATTTCCTGAAGAAATTAATAAATAAGAAATTTAAGATGACAAGAAGCTATATCTTAGAAGGTATCGTCATTTAATTATTGTTCCAATTGAACTGCTGGTTTAGAAAATCTCACCATAAGAAGCTGAAAGGGGTACGGTGTATTTCATCAGTACCACATGCCGTGGTTCTTGATCAAAAATCAAAACTGAAATACTGCCATTAGAAAATCCAATATACCTGCCAATGCACATACAAGCTCATAACTTTTAGGCGTCCTCATAATTTAATTTCTTGATAGCTTATTTCCAAGTAAACTGAAAAAATTACATAAAAGGGCTATGTTGAATGACTGAGAAACAAGTGATTTCTTCCTTAATAATGTACGCTTCAGAAAACAGTTTCTTGTCTATGTCCCAAACCTAAATGTGAAATATCTTTAGGGAAATGAATTTTTTGAATAACCTGTGCTTGAACATGATTTGAATAAAATATTGACATGGTTAAATCTTAATAATGGAACTCTACCTATACTACCTAGTAATGAAATGCATAGGAAACTTGAAATATATAACAAATATAAGCAAGTCCATAGATACACTTGCCTCAATATGGTTATTGACAGTAACATTCATAAGGATGCCCTGGTTCTGAATGAACTGCATACATATATTAAGTACATTGAGTATTGTTAATTTCATATAAAAATAACATTTTTCACGACATCTAGGAAATCAACGAGCAAAATTGGGCATTATCCTTTCCAAATAGTTTAATCTGCCCATCCCTTAAAAAAAATCTCAACAAAATCAGTTTGCAAGCATAAATTCAACAAAATACTCATGTTGTAACATATTTTTTGTGAATTAGATGCCACAAAGGATAGTGTACATCATGAACTTGACAAAGGGTGAACATACTTGGTAGATAGAACCAGTAGAAGAATATTGTCATAGGCAAACTTGGCACCACCTGAACTTGGGGACTGCAGAGGGCTCCAAAACATATATCTTTACGAGAACTCCCTCACTGGATCCATACCAAGCAAGTTGGGAAACCTTAAGAACCTTGAAACCTTCTCCTATGGCAGGACAACCTAGTTGGCACCATCCCTCCATAGATTGGAAACTGCGAGATGTTGTCAGTGATTGATGTGTCAATGAACTCACTAACCGAAAGCATACCCAATACATTCGGGAACTTGACATCACTGCAAGAGCTTCAACTCAATGTGAACCAGATTCCAGGGGAGATTCCTGGAGAATTGGGCAAGTGCCAAAACCTCACGCATGTGGAACTCGAAAACAATCTCATCACGAGTACTATACCTTTCGAATTGGGAAACCTTGCGAATGTAACACTGTTGTTCTTATGGCACAACAAACTGCAAGGTAACATTCCCTCTTCGCTTTCCAATTGTCAAAACCTAGAGGCTATTGATCAGTCACAGAACGGATTAACAGGTCCCATACCCAAGGGGATATTCCAGCTCAAGAACCTCAACAAGCTTTTGCTCCTCTCCAACAATCTCTTCGGGAAAATCATTTCTGAGATTGGGAATTGTTCCTCCCTTATTCGATTCTAAGCCAACGACAACAACATTATCAGGAGCATTCCCTCACACCACCTAGGAACTGCAAAAGAGGCTTTTTTGGTCAAACCCACAACCACATCATCGCAAATCTGGTTGGCCAAGGTGAGGACAAGCGCTTCAATGATGGTGTCGGGATGGAAGGAGAGAGGGCACAAGAGATAGGTCTGAGAGAGTGCGAGAGAGAATGAGAGAGTGAGAGTGAGAGAGCGAGAATAATAATTGATTCAAATTTCAAAAACCTAAAAATGCGCTCACCTCTAGGACGATTTTACAAAACTGTCCTCTTAGAATGACATTCTTCTAAGACAATTTTTAAGGAATCGTCTTAGAATGATAGTTTCAAAAACGATTTTGTAAAATCGTTTTTGTTAAAAAATTTCATATTTATAAAATTGTCACTACCTTATATACGACGATGATTTTAAGAGAACCATTGTTGAAGGTGCATCGTAAAAAACCATTTTTTTTTAGTAGTGTGCATGTCTTTCAAGATGCACCGTGTCCTCTAGAATAGAGTCCTAGTCAACAAGTGTAACTACCACACACAAGTCTAACACACAAATCATTACAGCTCTCGGTTTCCAGTCAATCGGTTAGACACAAAACATCTCATGCAACAATTACCCAAGGTCACACCTCGCGGTCTAAAAAAGTAAAGCAACACATTTCACAATTATAATTGTCTAGGATTCACATTTCCCAAGTCTTTCAATCATAAACAAACAGATCATAACTCATGGAAATCATCAAATTCATCCCACAACACTTAGAAAAAAATCAACAAGGCAGCACATCAACACTTTGCCAAAATTTAAGCAATTCAATACATCAAGTAACATGCATTAAAAACCCTAGCTTTTATAAAATAGATAGATTCAAGCCTTGGTAAAATTTCGCAACCAATTTTATAATAAAAAAACTTTTTATACAGCCTTAAAGGAAATTTTCTTATCTTTCCAACAAGGTAAAACAATTCATTAGCTAAAATCTACAAAAAAAACACAAAAATTCTACAAGGTAGCAAGACAGAAATCACTTCAATTTGGACATGGTTTAAAGATTTGCAAATTTCAACCTCTTCCCAAAACCAAAAAGACTTATACTTTTTATAATGTGAAGCTAATAGAGCTATTTTTTCATAAAAGTAAAAATTACACAAAAATTCGTCTTGTGTTGCTCCTAGTAAAATTTTCTTTCTAACACTTTTCCCAGACCTAAAAACCGACTCTCCTTGAACATCTCTATTTGGCTTTGGTCTTTATAAAGTGAAGATTAGATAAATATTTTTTTATTTAGATAGCTAGAAAGAAGTTTTTCTCTAGTTTCATAAAAATTAACCCTTTTGTTAAGGTGACATCCATGAAAGTAAAAAATTACAAAAAATTTGAGCACTGCTAGACACTCATTGCACAACAAGATAATCACCTTTCATGTCACAAATGGGCCTCAAAATGGTCTCATATCTCAAGGACTTCAACATGAAAGTTGTTTCATATTGTGTCTGGAGTAAAACAAAACAATTTTTATGAAAATCCAACATACAGATTTTATTTTAGGCTCAAAACCCTGAGACTGGTCCAGAGGACAAAGCCTTCCAGCCAGCCTCGCCCTTATCATTGCCCATTGTTGAAAATCCAATCTTGCTTTATAAATCCTTTAAAAAAATTGGACAAAGTCTCCTTTGTTCTAGGATCTCTTCCAAAACATGAAACTAAACAAAAAAAAAAAAAAAAGACATGCATGCAAGTGAAAAGTTCTCAACTTTGCAAAAGAGTTTGACAATATCCTTTAAAAACCCTATTTTTGTGCATGTAATGCAATGCAAGGAGGATCATTAGACATTGGTTGCCTCCTCCCAAAAGCAACCATGGGGGATGAGTTCATAAAAAAGAACTCCCCACTTACCACAAGGTTCAGTTCACACGAAAATGAAAAAAGGATGAAGGTGCAAGCTCTAGGCCTTCCAAGCACTACACAAGGTATTGTGCAGAATTTTTGATGAGTACAACTCCTTCCTCTTTGGTGATTCACTAGTGGTGTGTTTGAGCAAGGGAATATGAGCGGTTTTCGGTGTTCTTCTTGGTCAGCTAAAGAATGTGAGAGAATAGAGCTCTTTCACTTGTGCACTTAAGCTTGATTTGAAAAGAAAATGAAGTGAATAGGTTAGAGTGTAGGTGAGGGTTGAAGTTATAATAAAATATATTAAAAATATAATTTGGTCGCTAATTAATAATTAATTTTAGAATTGAAAATACAATTCAGTGCTAATTCGATCGTTTGTAATATTTAATTTTTAAAAATAAATTAATTAAAAATACAATCCGAAAATGTTGTATTTTTTTGTTTTTCAATTGTAACATTTTTTACCTGCTTAATAACTATCGATTATAAATATTTTTAATTAAATTGTATAATCAAACTTATAAATAAAAGTGGACATTCATAATGTGTAAATATATCTAGTAACAAAGTTCTAATTTAAAGATTGATAAAATGCAAATTCAAAGTTTTCAAAGTTTAATAAAATGCAATGTCAAAGTTTAATAAAGTTCAAATTCATAACTAACATGGTATAATCAAGCTAAAACAAACAATATGTCATGAGAACGATCAACCTGAGGATCGTCAACATGGTGCTCAGTTCCATCCATTGTGGTAGTCGACGGACTAGGAGCTTGCATGATATACTGAATATGCAAGTGTTGTAATGTATGCTGCATTTGCTCATTTTGTTGACGAATTTTCTCATTTTGCTCTTACATCTGTTGTCGCATCTCTTGACTTTCGTGGTCATGATTCTCCATCAGCTGCAACATCTTTTCCTCAAGTGTCCTCTCCTTATCTGTCTTTGTGTGATGACCCTGAGATCTGGCGCGGAGAGTCGCGCGATTAGCGCCAGGTTCATTTGTTAGAAAACCCTGTTAAGGGTGTGGCGCGGGTAGCGCCAGAGATGGCGCGGATGGTGCCAGACTCTCTAGAATGTGGCGCCAGGAGCGCCAAGGTCGCGCTGGTGGCGCGAGATTCTCTGGAGGTCCACGCCTGGAGCGCCAGAGTTGGCGCTGGGGGCGCCAACTGGGTGTGGTTGGTGGCGCGGATCGCGCGGGGACAGGCGCGGATCGCGCCAGTAGTGCCCTGGAAAGCCTAAATCCTCTGGTTTTCCACGCGGACAGCGCCAGGAGCGGCGCTGATGGCGCCACAGTGTCTGCAGCTGACACGGATGGCGCTGCATCCGCGCGGGAAGGTCGGTGCAGACTATATTAAAGGGAGGATTGCGTTTTGGAGGAGAAGAAAACATTTTCTTCTTCCTCAGAGCTCCAGCAACCATGGGAGAGCTTCCCAAGCTCCCATGACCTTGCCTGATGACCCTAAACGCATCCTGAACCCTTTAATCCTCCTAGAAACCAAGTGAGAGCAAGAATCCTTCCTCCATAACTTTGAAACCTCCATGTTCTGAGGAACCTCTAGAGAGGTGGATGAAAGCTTGAGTTTGGCGAGGAACAACGGTGGCCCAGCGGCACCAGGGCTCGGGAGAGCAGCCCAGAGGCCTTCCTCATCAGTTCTGAGGTAAGAAACTCGAGTTTCTCCGTTTGATTTGGATTTGGGGGGTTTCCTGTGAATAATGACCCATTTGTGATAGGGCTAGAATTAGCTCTGGGTCCAGTTGGGAGAAGTGTTTAGGATGATGTGAGGAGGAAGGATTAGCTTTCGGTTTGTGTTTTGGTGACTGTTGGTTTTGGCTCTAGGTGAGGGCATGTGTGACTTGGATTGAGTCACTTGATATGAAACATGCCAGAGCCTTACAGATGGGTTTGTCGTGCCTGAGAGGGCCATGGTAACGGTGTCCTGTGATGTGAACTGTTCAAGCCTTAAGAAACCAAGAGGACTTGGGTCTTTAGAGCTTTTAAGCTCACTGTTGATGGCTTGGTTTGAGTCTGGAATGACTCTGAGGCCATGGATGATCTGAGATAGACCACTGAGGGTCTATGGTAAGGCTTGAAGAGGATAAGCCTGATGAACCTTAGAGTATTTGACTCAGGTTGAGGGAAAGGACTGTGGTTCCTTCCCAGAGGCAGTTGAGGAATGCTTGATGAGCTTGTGCATGTTTGATGCTTGTATGGTCTGTGATGTGTGCTTGTATGCCTTGGTAGGGCTTGACACAGTGGGTGTCGGAGGAGCAGACCATCAGTGAAGGCTAGAGCTATGAGGCACGGCTAGCCAGGTAAGCTCATTGTTCTGGGGTTTTCCCCTTATTCTGGTTGCCACCCGATGGGTGATGTATGTTATATATATATATATATATATATATATATATATATATGAATATATATATATATATATATATGCATGTGTTCTGAGCCTGAGAGGCTGATGAACGGTGCTTTGAGTGAATCTCAGACCGTTCTGGATTTATGGAATATGTGATGGCCTAGTGTGTGCTGGGCTGTAATGATGAACCCTAGGATAGACATTGAGACAGTGTGAGGGTTATGAGACACCTGATATGGTAGGTGTGAGGCCGTGGGGCCTTTGAGGATATGCAGATCATGAGATGGTCTGTGATGGAACCTAGAGGATACTGGATGAGTATCAGGCTAGTTGAGGTTCCCTAGCCAGAGGAAGAGTTTGAGGACTCCCTGGAATAGCTGAGATTCCTTGGGAGGTGCCACTGCTCTCTACTAAAGTCCTAAGGATGGATTGCCCTGCATGGAGGTTCCTCCTTAGGCAGTGATGTTGGAAGTTCTGAGTGGTTGTCTCAGGCATGTGATTGGAAAGTCCTGGAGGATTTTCCCAGGCAAGTGGTTATGGAAGTCCTGGAGGGTGTTCCCAGGCAAGTGGTTAGGAAAGTCCTGGAGGGTTTTCCCAGGCCAGATGATAGACTAATATGTTGTATCTCTAAGAGAGGGCTTCCCGAGGGGGACTAAAGCCTAGGGCCTCTTAGATGAGCCATATCTGTATTCTCAGAGTCCTGAGTTGAGGGATCTCCTCAGGCAATATTTGTATGGATCAGAGTCCTGAGTTGAGGGATCTCCTCAGGCAATGTTTGTATGATACAAAGGCGGTGCCTCTCTTGTGTTGAGAAGTGTCCAGGGGATGACACTTATGATAGGTACCTCTGTGAGATATCTATGAGACAGGCTATGAGAGCCAGGATGAGATACTGATGCCATGGTGATGGCTTTGATCTCTGATGGAGGTGAGAGCCATGACGAGGTGGAATACCTCTGATGCTGAGAGCATCCTGTTATGGACCCATAGGGCTGGGATGTGTAAAAGCTAGGATGATGTCCTAGGCTTTGTATGTGTGAGCGAGGATGATATCCTTGGCTCTGTTTTATGTTTTGCTTGTGCTTGGAGGTGAACCAGGGTTAGGGAGGATTTCCCAGAACCCTGAGTTTACTGAGACGTTTGTCTCACCCTGTGTGGGGTTGTGGTTTTCAGGTGCTTCTTGAGGAGAGGAGCGACCTCAGGGCAGGAGGCCCTAGTGGACCTGATAGGCTGGATGGGAGGCTGCATTAGAAGACCAGAGCAGAGCTTCAAGAGTTGAAGTTGGTCTTAGATCTCTGTGTTTTTGTAGGGTGTGTGTACACCCATTTGTATTGTACATATTTGTTGTATGACCCGATGTGGTCTTGTTTTTTGAGCATGTATATGTACAGATGGTTATGTTGTATAGAATATGTTTCCTCCTGACTTTCTTTGTTGGTTTTGTGTATCTGTCTATATTGTTGTTTATGTTTTATCTGGATCAACAGGGGCTTGTTTCATGTTCTTTGTTTTGTGGTTTTTATATTCCATTCATAATGTAATCAAGATAAACAATTCTATCGCTTCCGCACCGCATGTATTTAACGTTGTTAGCGTGATATGGATATCGTTGATGATAACATACCGGAGACGTCCAGGGTGTTACACTTTGCCAAAAGCTCAACATTCAATTTAGTAATTTTCTCATGCATTTCCTCTATTTGGTCTTCCACGGGAGCAATAGAAGTAGATGGAGTTGATTTTGAGTAACTAAACCTTTTGCTCAAAGTACCTAGCTCATACATGTTCCCCATGTAATTTGGACCTCCAACAACATTCAAATATATTTCATTATCATTAATAGAAGTAGCAATGTTATGGGAATCCTGTGTAGATGTGTCTTCCTCTGTCGAATGTTGTAAGATTTCTTCTCAGTGATGTTGATATTTCTCCTGCAATATAAAGTGAGATATGAAGATAAATTATTAAATGTGTAGACATATAAGGATTAATATTCAAGAAAATCACCACTAATACAGGAAAAAAAAGTTGACTTTAATCTACTATAGTAGGCTTCAAAGTTTATACTAGCCAATCACAAACATTTAACACTAGCTAAAGTAAAGCAAATCAAGATGTGTAAATAAGTTCAAGAGATATTAACCAAAGGTAAGATTTCATTTATAATATCAGCCACAATATATCAAATAAAGTGATATAATTAGAAAAAACAACTTAAAGCAATTTCATGGGACTTATCATTGACCTATTCTCCCGACTTCAATTTCTTAGTTTTCTCCATCACCTCCCAAGCAATTGGTGGTCTTTGAAACTCCTTTGACTACATAAATTTAAAAGGTTATATAAAGTGAAATTACTAGCTTTTCAAAGTGAGTTGCAGTAGATATGGAACCACCACAATATGTTGATGCTCCTCTATCAATAGATCGATTTCCCACAACTTTGTCAAGTCTTCAATCAACGAACTGAGGTAAACATCAATGTTATTTCCTAGTTGTCTTGGCCCCAATATTGTAACGCCCCGTATGCATCTGGTTCATTAACATTCAATTATGGTCGTTAAGCGCAACAATTAATTAAACTAATCAATTCGGAAGCAACAAATAAAATGACGTCATCAACAATAACATCTTTACATTATGTATGGTAATTACACGCATCATACAACTAGAGGACCAAATAAGCCATATGCATATATCATAATGATGAATGTACAAAATAAGAAGGTATCGTATACCCTGTCCTCTCAACATACATCAATATCTCTCAAAATGTACAACATTTACACAATGTACATCAATTGTGTATATTCCCCTCAGGGATACAAAATATAGGCATAACAAAATAAATGAGCCAACATGCTCTCAAAATAAAATGCCTAAGGTTCTCACAGAACCATATCCCTACTCGGGCCTCTTGCCCTGGATCCACCATCCCCTCGTTGAGCATCACCTGCAAAATATAATCCACACACACGGGGTGAGATACAAATCTCAGTAAACTCAGGGTTCTTGGAGGTCTCTCCTCCCCCTGGTTCACTTCCATGACATATAATATCAAAATTGGCATCACATAATCTAGCCATCAAGGCTCTCATATAACACATCACATGTATATCACAACACAAGTGTCATTCTATTGGGCGCTACCAACATCAGGAATGCAACACAGATATATATATATATATATATATATATATATAACATTGCTTGAGAAAGATCATCCGCGACGGGTACATTTTCTCAAGTTTTTATCTCAATTAACCACAAGGAGTTATTCCACATTACTTTGGCTCCAAGGGAAGTCCATATTTAGTCCATTCTACTGGCCAGAGAATCTCATCAATTATACAACATATCATCACAGTGTACATCATATACAAGTTCTCAATAAAAGCAGTAACACACAATTTCAATACACATGCATCATGACATACAATAACCATCACTCCCTCGAAGTATGGTGGAACACAATCAATGGGAAACACTCCCAAGAACAAAGAGCTTACCTGCTCTCAGTGCTACACCGACTCTCCCAGCTTCGTGGTCACAATCACCATTAACATCTGTATCATGCCCTACAAAAGTTATATAATCAATCAATAACGGTTCTCAACCGTTGAATGAAAAGAAACACAATTCTTTTCCATTAAAACCTATTTTCCTCTATTCCCAAGTGATAAGGGCTAGTCACATAATTAGTGATCTACAGACCCCCAGAAGGATCTATCTCAACCTAACCAAGACACTAGAGTCTCCCTAAGACTCTGTATAACCCAATTCAAAGAGTTCAATACTTTACCCATGCCACATTTCAATGATTAACAAGATGGTTAAAACAGTTACTTCAACACATTTTAACCATGTATATAATTTCCTAAACACATCTTATGAAGGCACTAAGGCTCATACACATCATAATATCATCAATCCAGCCAGCATTCTTCCATCACATACATTTCTCATACCCAAATTCCAAAGTCCATAAAATTAATATTTCAAGGCTAAACCTTCATCACAACAACCTCCTAAGCATACTTTTCTAAAGGACCCAAGCCTAATTTCAGCTCTAACTCAAATGGATCACTATTCATCTCAAGAACAAATTCTAAAATAATCGGTAAAAGTTGTGTTTCGTAACTCTAAAACGACAACGAAGGCTAGAGGACAACTTCTCCAAGCTTGAATGTCCTTAAAACGCCTCCTTTCCCTTCGAAACTCAAACTTTGTGAAGTTCCCTAGAGAAAACAATCTCTTCATTTGATGGTTTTCAAGGAAAATGGAGGTTGGAATCTAGTTCATAGGGTGATTTCCTTCAACTTTCATGTTGGAAGTGAAGTGTTTTGGTCAAGAAATGAGTTGGTGTGAAGCTTTCCTCATTCAACAATGGTGGAAATGCAGAGAGGAGGAAGAGAATGAGAGTTTTTATCCCAAATGAGAGAGAAAAGGTCTTTTTAAGTGACCCAACCCGTGTCCCGCGCTAACCACGCCACTCTGGCGCGGTTTCCAGAGAGAAAATGGCCTCTGGCGCGTCTCCCGCGCTACTAGCGCCACTACTGGCACTAATCGCGCCAGAAACCCGAGACTCTGGCGCTAATCAAGCCACTCTAGTGCTAATCGCGCCAGATTCGAGAGAGTAATGGCCTTCTGGTGCATTCTGGCGCTAATGGCGCCACTTCTGGCGCTACTGGCGCCGCAGTTGGCGCTATTCGCGTCAGAAATCAGAAGGGATTTTTTTTAAGCCTTGGTTATTATAAATATCATCACAGACAACATTTATTTTTGCTTCATGCACAACCAAGGAGGCAAGTTGTAAATTACTAACAAAACAGGTCACGAACTATGCTGAGTGTTTAAACTTCCATAAGGATTCATTCCATCAGTGGCAAGTCCAAGCCTAAGATTTTTTTCCTCTTTGCCAAAATTCGGATACAAACAATTAATCTTCTTCCACTAGGAGGAATCAACCAGATGACAAAGTATTCCATCACAATTTCTTCTATCTACGTGCCATGTAAGGTCTTTTGCATCATCTCCATTAGCAAACAAATGCTTAAACCTTGGAATGATCAGAAGATACCATAACACCTTTGTTGAAGGCCTTTCTTTGTACTTTTGTCACTGCAACACTAGTCATCATCCTTCACTTTGTATCGTGATACCCCACACCTGGGGCATTTATGCATTTCTTCAAACTCATGTTTGTACAGTATGCAATCATTAGGGAATGCATGAATTTTCTGATACTTCATACCCATCTAACACAGTAGCTTCTTCACCTAATAGTAACGTTTTGGCAATGTGTTTTCCTCTAGAAGCATATTATGCACTACCTAAAGCAGTGAATTGAAGCTTTTGTCATTCCACCCATATCTGGACTTGACATTAACCAGACTTAACACCGTTGACAACAGCGTCAAAGACTTCTTGCACCCCGGATACAAAAGCTTCTTCGAATCACTTTCCAATGTACCATGTATAGGGCATGTGCGTATTGAAAAGACTCTTGTCAAGATCAAAAATTATATCCTCTAATCGATCTCCCATTTCTACATCAATCGGTTCAGTTTGAGACCCCCTCTGCATGTCTGTCAATACACCATGCCATATCCATGCGTATAATTCTTCTTAATCCCATCACACAGAAGTTGCTCCCATATGTCGTCTAGTATTTGTCGTCTTCCATTCAAATAGTTTATACAAGGACAAAAATATTTTTTCCATCCTCATCTGGTCAACTTCTTTCAAAGCAAATTGCATGAACTGTTCAATGTCCTCCTCATACACAAGGCCATGCGACTTGCATTCATCCAACTTCGGCCCATCTAATTAATAACTCTGTGATACTCACAAAGTTATTCCATGCATGAAAACCTCACTTTTTTCATTAAAGGTGTGACTCTATCCCATCATGAAAACATTTTTTTATATTATATTTAAACATAAAGGTTAAGTCTCTTTTCTTAAATTTGACAAAATTTCGACAGCATTTCGCATTGATCCCTAAGTACACGACATGAAAGTGGTGAGATGAATTCCACCACAGTCAAGTATGCACGCAGAGAACAAAGTGAAATGTATTGTACCAAAATTTCATCAAATTTAAGAAAAAAGACTTAACCTATACATATTAATCTACTATAAAAAGATGACTCTTCCCAAACTGTCAAAACAGACAATTCAAGATTCAATACAACGCTTGATCCAAATTGTCCAAAAGAATCATTATATTGAATCTCAAACGGAAAACTAAGATTCACTCATAATGAACATAACTTGTATATAAAGCAATAGTCATTAATCACATAACACAAGTTATAAAAGCATTCATAACAAAAATACCATGAAAACTTTATGAAAGACATTCGTACCTGTGAAGACGGTCGCTAACAATAACAATCAATGTCGTGATAACAATGCAAAACAAAAGGAAAAGTGCCTACAAATTACAATTACAACTACAAATGTTATTTAAAGGGACTAAAATAAAAACAAAAATATTTAAAGGACTAAAATAAATAAATAAATAAACTCTTATTTTATAGGGATCAAAATGTTATTTAAGCCTAAAATAAATTATAAAATCATAAAATATTTTCATAAGGTCAAGTGAATTTTATATAATTATTTTGATAATGATAAATAATTAAAATAATTTGTATGAATTCTTAAATTTAAATTAATTAATTAATTATTATTTTATACACTAAAAATGTATTATGATCTTGAGTATAAGAAAAAAAACTAACTCACTCTAATTAAAAATGACAAATAGTGTCATTTAATTTATTAATTTCATTAAAATAACACTCATGGTTCACTATTGTTTTACATAATTCAATTCCTTACTTGTACATCATAGTTCACTATTGTTTTACATAATTCAACTCCTTACTTATGCTCAATTGGTCTTCTATTTCTGTTGCAATTCAAAAGAAATGAGCAAATACATCCAAAGCACATTTCAATCCAATTCTAGCTATACATTCTTGTCACTCTAAAGATAAATTGAACTATTCAAATACCAAAACACAATTATATGTCCACTATAGTTCCATAATCCAAGTCCTAACATAATCCACTTTGAAACAACAAACCATAAAGATAATTAAAGTATAAACAATGAGCTCACACTTCACAAGCCAGTGAGAATAATGTAACACCTCGTATGCATCCAGTGTATTAACAATTACTTAATCAGATTTAACGCAGTAATAAAATTTAAAAACCAAAGATGTAAAACAACGGAAGTGTTTTCCTTTCAAAACCATATTTCTTGATTAATTATGTATGGTACGTAACTTCAAATAAAATATACGGATTCCAATACACTATAGCCAGCCTCATCGATCCAAAAAAACATAAGGAACGGCAGATACATCAACAATATCTATACAGATATATCAGAAGAAAAAGAAACCACATATCTCAATATGGTATAACCTATATACATCACCTCAACCACCACTGTGGTGATACAAAAGAATAAGCACCAAGTGTCATGATCTCGCAGATCACAACCTCACACGAAGGCATACAAAACATGTATTGTCTATACAACATAAACATAAACAAAGTCCATCATATGTGTACACAAACATCTTTCCTCGTAGGGATACAAAATACATCAAAACCAAAAAGTAAGGAGCCACGAAGCTCTCAACACACTGCCAAGCAGCTACACAGAAATTGTCTCTACTAGGGCCTCCCGCCCTGAGACCTATCATCTCTGCCAGATGAATCACCTTCAAAATATAATCCCCACACGGGATGAGATACAATCTCAGTAAGCTCATGGCTCTCGGAGGCTTCTCCTCCCCCCAGGCTCACTTTCATGATATACAACATCAAAGGCATCACAATCACTAGGCCTCCCGGCCCTCACAACAATACATAGCCATCCTCTAGCTCTAATGTATATCCGCGGTACTACGCCCACCACAAGATGCATCATCATCAGCATCTGGGACTCTCAGTCCCCAGTGTGAGACCGAAACTCACACTCGTACCATTCCATCCGGAGCTACCCCTTTACACATGGATGCACGTATATGGTACCTCTGAGAATAGGCTTCAACCGCGACAGAACCACCTATCTCTTGGTCTTAAGGGATCATCATCACCCTTTACATGAGCAAACCAAACTAGGAGTTACGCTCCACTCCTAGGGAGGTCCATATCTATCTCACTGGCCAGAAGATCTATTCAACAGATAACCATCCACACAAGGCATAGAATCATGCATACATATTATCATGAGAAAACTGTAACAACCAATTCAATGCACATGCATATGTATGCAACCATCACTCCCTCGGAGTATGGTGGAACACAGGCAGTGAGAAACATTCCCCAAGAGCGAAGAACCTACCTGGCAAAGCAGCGCTCTGCAGTTTAACCCCAGAACGGTGGTCTACACCACTGACACTCTCGGTGTCACGTCCTATACAAACGTACACAAGCACAATCAATAATCAACCCAACCTTACAAGGTATTAAGTACAAAAGAACGATTCTCAATCGTTAAAATGAAAAGAAATGTCATTCCTTCCCATTTAAACATCTTTGTCCTCTATCTTAAGGTTATCCGAACTAACCAATTCAATAGACAACTCATAGACCCTCAGCAGGATCTATCTCGGCCTAACCAAAGCAATAGAGTCTCTCAAAGACTCTGCATCAACCAATTCAAAGGATTCCACACTATATAGGCCAAAAACTCAACGATTAACAACGTGGCTTAAACGGTTACTTCACACAATTTCACCGTTTATATAGCCTCCCAAGCACATATAGAACAAGTATCAAGGCTCATACATTTTCTACGCTTACCAATTCAACCAACATTCCTCCTACACATGCATTTCTCAGAGCCAAAAACCAAAGTCCATAAAATCAACATTTTAAAGCTAATCCTTCATTACAATAAACTCCTGAGCATACTTTTCTAAAGGACCCAAGCCTAATTCCAGCTCTAACTCAAAAGGGTCACTATTCACCTCAAGAACAAATTCACAAATCAATCGGTAAAACTTGAGTTTCTTACCTCTAAAACGACAAGGAAGGCTAGTGGACAACCTTTCCAAGCTTGGGTGTCTGTGAATCGCCTCATTTCCCCGCCAAACTCAAGATATGTGAAGTTCCCTAGAGAATGTGATCTCTCTGTTTGAAGGTTTTTAGGAAAAAATAATGAACGATTCTAGCTCATAGGGTGATTTCCTACAAGTTTCATGTTGGGTGCTAAAGGTTTTGGCCAAAGAATGAGTGGTATAGAGCTTCCCAAGCTCTTTAATGGCAAAAACGCTCAGTTGAGGAAGAAGGTGAAGCTTTGGGCCCCAATTTCGTGAGAAATCACCTTTTGTAGTGGTCCTGCCCGAGTCCCCACGCTAATCGCGCCACTCTGGCGCCATCCGCGCTAAGTTCCAGTGAAAAACAGGCTTTCTGGAGCACTTTTGGCTCTAACTGCACCACTCTGGCGCTAACTGCGCCACTCTGGCGCTACTCGCGCCAACTTGCAGTATATCTGGTGCTAACCGCGCCACTCTGGCCCCACTTGCGCCAACTTCCAGCATCTGTGGCGCTAACCGCGCCACTCTGGCGCTACTGACGCCAACTTGCAGTACCTGTGGCGCTATTCGCGCCAATCTGGCGCTACTCGTGCCGGATTTCTTTTTTTAACCGCGCCAACTTGTAGTATATCTGGCGCTACTGGCGCCAACTTGCAGTACCTGTGGTGCTACTCGCGCCAATCTGGCGCCACTCGCGCTAGATTTTTTTTTTTAGCGTTGGGGTATTATAAATAATATGACAATCAGCTATGTAAAGACGAAGCAAGGTAAGGGGGGAGGATGCACAACCAAGGAGACTGAGAATATGTTCAGTCAAAGGCCAATGTTTTCAAAATCTATTTTCTAGTAATTTTTCGTGAGTTATAATTATGATTCCATTTCATATCACTTCAAACTTCCAAGCACCAAAAGTAATAACAGAATGAAATGGAACAAAACAGATTCCATAAGTTAGAGATCCAAATGTTGGAACGAGAATATTACACCGATTCCCCAATTCAATACATATCAATTTTATATAATAAACATCTCCTATTTAAAATCGTGTGTCTCCCTTACAATGGTCGAAAATAATGAATTATATTTTCTCCTAATTATATAAAAATTAATCTTTTTGAGATGGTGAATATTTAATCAATTGTTATTTTCATGGATTCTAAAGGATATAAGAACTCAAAACTACCACAATTCAAAAATTCACAAATTGTGTTGAAGCAAAGCTTGTAGATGATAATATATAATAAAATAACAAAAAGAAATGTGCGTGCTATGTGTTATGTGAGGGATAGATATGGAACTTGGAGTAATCAGAGAGGGAGGATAAAGAATAGGAATCACAATTAGAACTGGAATCGAAAGAGTGGTGCTTGACGAAGACGCGATGCTCCAACGAGATGTGACGGTAGAAAAAGACACTGACGACAGAGTGCAAAGACACAATGTTGCAGTGTGCTGTGGCGGCTAAATGGTCTATCTTGGTAAAGAGAGTGAGAGTGAAGAAGCTGAGACAGATTGGAAGAGAGCGCGAGAGAGTAAGTGAATTAGGGCTCTTGGAGGAAATATATATTTTTAAATGTAGGTTGAACATCAATTTTCACTAAAAATCGATGCTAACGAACTCATGTGATTTATGAATATGTCACTGTATTTTTGTTAACATCGATTGTATCAAAAACAGATGTTAATGTAACGATGTTAAAACCATTTGTTCTAGTAATGACAATCTGCTGCAATTAGAAACGAAAATGAAACTACTAGAAAATATAGTTTTAACATCGCTACGTTAACATCAATTTTTTTTATAAAAATGATGTTAACAAACACGTGATGGCTTCTTTGTAAACAATGTGAATTCTTTAACATCGATTTTCTGAAAAACTGATGTTAACAGTTGCCACATTAACATCGGTTATTTATAAATCTATGTTAATGTGAGTTCATTAACATCGGTTTTTGGAAAATCGATGTTGTAAAATTTCATGTTAACGTCGGTTTTCTTAAAATCTAACGTTGTGTTTGTCCTATTTATAGTTTTTTCCTTGTTGTTAAACTCACTTTTCAGTGTCATTCTCTCTCTTCGCGGCTCTGTTTCTGGATTTCAAATCCTCACTCTCCCTCTTGCGTGCTCTCACTCTCACTGTGACTTTGTCTCTTTCTCTCGCGTGCTCTCACTCTCATTGTCACTCTTGCTCTCCCGTGCTCTCACTCAGACTCTCATCGGTGGCGGTGGCGGTGGACTTCTCAAGTCTGATTCTCAGCAGTGGCGATAAGGGCGTCTACACCGGAGATGAAAGGTTAGTGTTTCTCTACTTGCTTACAACATGTTTGACGAAATGTGTTTGGGATGGTAGGGACTATTGAAGGGCATACAAATTGTAATCTGGGAACTTGTGAGTGAGTTGGGTCACTCAAACTACTCAAAAGCCTACTGCAATCATTCTTGATCTGTTCCTAAGTCTGTTTCACATTGGGTCTTGGGATTAGGGTTTAAATCATTATTTCTTTCGATTTTTGTACTGGTTTCTATCATTGATGCAATGCAAATGAGACTGATGTTGGTTTAGATGTTGGGATACTTGGATAGTCTTGGAGTGTAATTTTATAATGCCTTTTGGGACTCTTCTGGACTTTGAGAAAAAAGATAAATCATATAGTGAAGGATCTATTTCAGGATAAGGAGTTCTTCCTCAATCTTTAATTTAGCTTGGTGTTTGTTTGTTTGTTTTTTCTTTTTTTGTACTTAATCTGACTCTTGTTCACAAATTCATAGATCTTGATTTAAGCTTTTATTTTATAGAGTGACATTGTGTATTTAATTGGTACATACTAATATTACTAAATTTTTCATTTTTTATATTGCTAAATGTTTCATTGCTATAAAAGTATTAGACACATTGTGCATAACAATACATAGTCACATTTTGGATCTTCTAGTGAGCTATGAAAGTATTAGTCACATTGTGAAGTGTTGGTCACTTTATTTCTGTTTTGCATGCAATTAATTGTTTGTTTGTATGATTATGACACTGTTTTGCTCCTTGGTTCATGCCATATGGAGTAGAGCTTATATGAATGGCAAAATACAATTTATGCTTTATCATTTAATGGATTGGATGGGATTGGGAAAAAGGAGATAAGGAGTAGAAACAATAAAATATTTTTAAAACCATGATTATGAAAAGACAATTGTATTTTACTTTTGGACACCAACAAGTAACTATTAAGTTAACCAAGAAGAATGAGTATAAGAATTCCTTATTTTGTTGCTGATACAATTACTGGGTTAGAATAACAATGATTGGTATTAACATTAAAAACAAATTTGCAACATTGTTATGCAGTTTTTTTCACATGAATGAGATCAAATTGGCTTTGTCATATGACCATAAACAATCTATTTAGTGTAATTTTTTTGTCCTTGTTGCATGTTTCTATTTTCCAGTCAGGATACGGTGTATTTCTTCTAGGTACCTTTTGTAGTTGATTTGGTCTTTCTATCCAATGCTCTATTCTGCATGTGTGACTATATATATGTGTGTTCATGTTTGGGAGATGCCATACTTGTATGTGTTTGGTTTATTATCATGTTGGAAAGTGAATACAATAAACAATAAACAATCCTTGTCTTGTATGTTCCGATAGTTGTCCCAAGCAACTTAGAGCATCTCCAATGCAAGGAACCCAAATGGATTTCTTAAGCAACTTTTTGTGGTCCCCACAGTGTCATGTCACACCTAAGGAACTCACCTAATATTTTGCTCCAATGCAAGAAACCACAAGGAACTTAAAAAAATCCACATATTTATATTTTTTTAATAAAACCTAACATACCTGGGAATCCGCGTGCCGCTCCTAGTTGTAGTAGTCGTTCGGTGTCTTCGTTACTTGGTCTCCTTAAGTACTGATTCACAAATATGATGCAAATGCCTGATACAAATCGCTCCAAGCATTGGTTATTTCACCAATTCGAACATATTCGTCCACACTGTCAGCATGTGAGCCACAGCCAAAATACGAAGTGCAGTTGTGCAATTTTGTAATGGAGATAGTCCTCTTCGACCCAATGCATCGAACCTCGCTTGAAAGTACTCATCATGATTGCTGAACTCATCTACAATACGAAGAAACACATGCCTTCGCATACGAAATCTTCGTCGGAACTGAATCTCTGCGTACATAGGATTTACTGAGAAGTAGTCATTGAATAATCGATCATGACCTTCTTCATGATTTCGATGTACCACTCTTCTTTGCATACGACTGGCGGTGTTGCCATGTAGTTGTTGTTGGCTCTGAAGTATCAACCTAATGAATTCTTCATCAATGTTGTCTTCCAATTCCTAATTTATCACTTGATCTAAATCGATGTTTGGATCCATTATATGGTATCTGAAGTGTTTGAAATGAGAGAGATATATTGCATAATTTGTATGAGAACATGTGAAAATGATGAAACATTAGACATTTATATAGTTTCATTTCCAACGGCTAGTTTTCAACGGCTAGTTTCCAACGGCTAGTTTTCAACTGCTAGTTTCTAACAACTTGTTTCATAAAATAAAATTTTCAATATAACATACAACAAGGACCTACATTGTTAATAACTGCATACAAAGTAACTGAATAACAACTAATTCGAACATATGGACTAAACTTTAATTAAACAGCTTCTTCCTAATATGGTCACAATATTTTTCGTGGTCTTCACGTTGTTTATCTGACATGTTAGATGTATCCTTCATGAGGATTTCATACTGCCTTTCTTGTTCCTCCTTTAACTTAATAAGTTTTAATGTGTTTGCATTTTTCTCATTCATTACACTTTCTATGCCATATAAATCGATATTGCTAGAAGCTTCTTTTCCTTTGCTCTTTCTTTTTGCTGCTTTTTGTCCAATTGGGAGAGACATTGGCGAAGGCGTATCATATTCTTTGGCTTCAACGGGTGTCTCGATGTTAGAAGACGATGAGTAATTTCCACCTGCAGAAACCTTGGTTCTTTTTGAAGCATTTGACATAAAATCTGCATCGAATTTTGGCTGATCTTTCAACAACAACCAAGCATGTTCAACCTCAAATTTTTTCCTTGTATCCTGGGAGTAAATCAAGTGAGCATTAGCCATACAATCCTTCTCCGAACTTCCACTTCTCCTATGCTTATCTGCTTGTTTATAGCATCCATTAAACTTTTGAACTGCTGGGTGGATCCTGTTCCACCGAGCTTTCAATTGAGTCGAGCTTCTTTCACAAAATAACCCACTTTCTCGGGCATCGTCATTGTTGTACGCATTTTTAATCCTTGTCCAATATTTCTTTGACATTTGGTCGACACCGATAATTGAATCCTTTGACACATTAAGCCATGATCGGACGAGAATCACATCTTCTGCCACTGAGAATGTTGTACATGATTTTTTTCCACTACCATTGTTGTCACCCTCATGTAGTAGAATATTTTCTACACCCATTGTGGATTCAACTTCATTCATAGGAGGTGAAATATTAGATAATGAAGGCCTATAACACGTGTTGGGATTAATGGGGGGTGATGGTTGACTAGAAATTTGTGGATTTTGAGAACTACCATCGGTAGGTGACTCTACATTAGATGGAGGATGCATATACCACATGTGTGAGGGTGGCGGATACATCATATACTGAGGAGGATTTTGCAAATTTTCACTGGTTAGGGGTGGTTGAGGATACATGAAGTATGGCGGTGGATGTGGGTTACTTTGCGAATTTTCACTCTTATGGGGTACTAGTGGATACATAATATATTGGGATGGATGTGGTGGATTTGCAGGATTTTCACTCGTAGGGGGTGGTTGATTTCGCAAAAACTTGTAAACACTTTGGTGATTATACTGATTGGGATCCAATTTTAGAGAAAATCTTGACAATGGATAGGAACAAAAAAAATTAGAAGTGCCAATTGTGTGTGAAGAAGCAAAACAATCCACCCATATTTATAATCACCTTTCATCTGCCCGTTATTTTTTTTAACATTCATATTTTCTACCGTTAGCTTTCTTTTCAACTTTCAAGTTCAGAATTAAAAGCTTTACAACATTCATATTTTTTTTAACGGTCATATCTCCTACCATTATTATATTTGTGATTTTCAATTTATTTTTTTACAAAAAAAATTCATTTTACACACACACACACACACACACACACATTCCACTCACACACACAATTCAATTTACACACACACATTCCAGAAGTTTCTCCCTCTCACTCACCTCTCCCTCTCGCCCCCTCAGCTCTTTCACCCCCTCAACTCTCTCGCCCCCTCAGCTCTCTCACCCTCTTAGCTCTCTCACTTCTCCCTCGCCTTCTCTGTGTGAGCGTTGAGGCGGTGCGGCGAGCACCGCGCCTGCGCTAGCGCGTGGCTCTTCTGGTGGAGGCTGCACCAGTCGAGTGGGCCAAAGATCTTCCCCCTTCCTGTGGGCTGTGCTCCATCGCGGGTACGCTTTAATTTTTTTATTTGTTACTGTTCATGTTCTTCCCAAATATGTTGAATCACTTCCTATGGGCTCTAGTATTGTGTTGATAATAACGAACATAACGATTTTTTTGCAAAAAAAATGTTTTTAAATGACAAGCAACCGATTGCTTATATAAGGAGCGGACCCTGTGCTCAAAACTTGGGTTCCGTCATGTCATTCCCCTCCAACGCTGAAGAATCTATAAGGAACGGTTGCTTAGCTGAAGAAACTCATTAAGAAACTTGCATTGGAGATGCTCTTAGTGAGACATCATTTGGTTCTAGATAACTATGGTTGAGTCTGCTATTCTTTTTTCCTCTCTCTTGTTTTTCAGCTTCTTAGTTCTTTTCTTTTCACAACACAAATCAAAGTCTGCTGTATTTATACGAGCCAAAGTAAGACTAGGAGTCCTGAAAACAAAAGCGTAATAAATGATATAGGTTGCTTTCCCTTGAAGTATTCTTTAACATAGTTTACACAGATGCACACACATATACTACACCCTATCTCTTTCTGTGTCTTAAAGCGTAATGTGACATTTAATAAAATATAAAAAAAGGTTTAAAAAGATAGTGTAAATATAAAAAGTCTCTTACAGCAACTTTTGTGGCTTTGACTCATATATATGCTAGCTAGTAATGTGGAAAATGGTTGATGATACCGAACTATTGAGGAAAACTGCCACATAAAACTACATGGCTGATTTTCTTTTGATTGTTCAATTTTTTTCCCAAGTTATTTAATTTGTTAATAGACCAATGAAAAGTCCCTTCTTTGAATTTGATGAAATTAGTGCATAATATTTTCGTGCTGTCAGAATTTTATACCACAAATGTGGACATGATTGAATAACTCTATGCCCTTTGACAATTAACTCAGCACGAAATATCATTTTGCATCCTTGCATAGTAGTAGAGTATTTCTCCATTTGTTTTGGCAGGATATAACTCTTTGACTAGACCCTTTTATCAGTTTTATGTTATATATGAAGCAGGATAAAGGATCTAGCAAGTTAGGTGAGACAATAACCAGGAAGATAAAAACACACGAAATAATTAATGTGATAATGTTGCTTTGCACTAGTTTTAATTTGTTTTATTAATCTTATGGGTAATTAATATAAAATTTTGTAGAAGGAGTTGTTTGAGAGTGATATTTTCAGCCAACTCCACTACTTTGGATTAGTTTAATCTTGCAAACAAGTGAAGGTTTTCGGTCCATGTCCCTGTCTCAAACTATGTGACCCACTCGGCTTCTCCCACTTGTAGCTAGTTCTTAATTATATTGGATATGCACGCGATGCGAGGTATATTTAGAAAAGACATGTTTAAAAATAAAAATAAAATTTAATAACTATATAGCCTACTATTAAAGTTGATTAAATGAAAATTGAATTAAATGGGTAGTTGGTTTAGGTGAAATATGTACTACATGTTTGATCTACTCCTATATTATAAGTTTTAGGTACTTTTTTTATGCAGAAGTTGTAGTTACTTTGAGAATGATATCCTCCGTTTTATTCAACTCTCAAGTATTTAATTTTTTATATTCTTTCACTTGTATCATTCTACAGTGATCTCTACAAACAATTTATTAGAGTGTAGATATACTTTTAAGATTTTACAAATACACATTATTGTATTTATATAAGGCTATTTAGAAATCCTTTTAAGACCCACCAAAACAGCTCATTGATACCTGACTACAAATGTATGGTTTTGCTGAATATTACTAAGTTTGTGGAGCTTGTCCCTCCCTATAATGGATGAAGTGTAGTCTTTCAACTTCTTACAAAAACAAATATTAGTAAGTTTTGATAATAAATCAACAGAGAAAAAAATATTGAGAATAATTTCAAATTTGGAAATACTAATTTAAATGAAAAAATTAAATTAAATTTGAAAAAAAAAATATTACATAAGGATTACAATTTCTAAATAGGACTTTCAATTTATGAAATCTACTTATCTTGAAGGTTTCAATATAACACGTTCAATGTAATTTGTAGGCGCTTTTCCTTTTTCATTTTGCATCGTGGTTATGACATTCATTGTTGGACATTGTTAGTCACCATCATCATAGGTACAAATATTTTTCAAACTTTTTTTAGGTTTTACATGTATATGAGTGGTTTTGTAACTTGTTTTATGTGATTAATGACTATTGCTTTATATATACAATTAATGTTCATTATGAGTGAACCTTAGTTTTCCGTTTGAGATTCAATATAATGATTCTTCGGAAAAGTTTGGATTAATCATTGTATTGAATTTTGAATTGTCCGTTTGACAATTTGGGAAGAGTTATTATTTTATAATAGATTCAAACATATAGGTTAACTTTTTTTCTTAAATTTGATAAAATTTTGCTATAGTGCATTTCACTTTGTTCTCTGGGTGCATACTTGATTGTAATGGAATTCATGTCATTGCTTTCATATCGTGTACTTGGGGATCAATGCGAAATGCTATCGAAATTTCGTCAAATTTAAGAAAAGAGACTTAACCTTTACGTATAAATCTACTATAAAAAAACGTCTTCCTGAATGGGATAGAGCCACACCTTTAATGAAAAAAATGAGGTTTTTATGCATGAAATAACTTTGTGAGTATCACATAGTTATAAGATTAGATGGATCAAAGTTGGATGAATGCAAGTCACATGAGCCTTGTGTATGTGGAAGGCGTTGAACAGTTCTTGGAATTTGCCTTTGAAAAAAGTTGACTGGATGAGGATGAAAAATATATATTTCCTTATATAAATTGTTTGATTGGAAGACGACAACTACTAGATGACATACGGGAACATCTTTTGTGTGATGGGATTAAGAATAATTATACGACATGGATATGACATGGTGAATTGACAGAGATGCAGAGGGGTCCCAAACTGAACCGGTTGATGTATAAATGGAAGATCGATTAAAGGATATGATTCGAGATCTTGGACAAGAGTCTTTTCAGCAAGCACATGCCCCTATGTATGATACATTGGAAAGTGATTCGAAGAAGCCATTGTATCCAGGGTGCAAGAAGTCTTTGACCCTGTTGTCAGCGGTGTTAAGTCTAGTTAATGTCAAGGTCAGATATGGGTGGAGTGGCAAAAGCTTCACTTCACTGCTTCAGGTAGTTCAGGGTATGCTTCCAGATGAAAACACGTTGCCAAAAAGTTACTATCAGGTGAAGAAGATACTGTGTCCGACGAGTATGAAGTATCAAAAAACTCATGTTTGCCTTAATGATTTCATATTGTACAGACATGAGTATGAAGAAATGCATAAATACCCCACGTGTGGGGTATCACAACACAAAGTCAAGGATGATGACAAGTGTAGCAGTGATGAAAGCACAAAGAAAGGCTCCCCAGCGAAGGTGTTGTGGTATCTTCCTATCATTCCAAAGTTTAAGCGTCTATTTGCTAATGGAGATGACGCAAAAAGACCTTACACTGCATGCAGATGAGAGAAATTGTGATGGAATACTCTGCCATCCGGCTGATTCCTCCTAGTGGAAGAAAAATTAATCATTTTGTTTTTGTATTTTGGCCAATAGGCAAGAAATATTAGGGTTGGACTTGTCAATGATGGAATGAATCCCTATGGAAGTTTAAGCACTCGGCATAGTTCGTGGCCTGTTTTGCTAGTCATTTACAACTTTTCTCCTTGGTTGTGCATGAAGCGAAATTACATAATGTTGTGTATGATTATATCAGGCCTAAGACAGCCAAGAAATGACATTGATGTTTATCTCAGTCCCTTGATTGAAGACTTGACAAAGTTGTGGGACGAAGGGGTTGTCGTGTTTGATGGGTATCAAAATGAGACATTCAAGTTGCGTGCAATGCTATTTTGTACAATTAATAACTTTCCAGCATACGAGAATTTGAGTGGATACAGTGTTAAGGGCCATCGTGCATGCCCTATTTGTGAAGAAGACACGAGCTACGTACAAATGAAACATGGAAGAAAAATAGTATACACTCGGCATCGACATTTTCTGAAACCTTATCACCCTTATCGGCGATTGAAAAAAGCTTTTAATGGAAGTCAAGAGCATGAAACTACGCTGATACCGTTAACTGGTAAAAAGGTTCTTGAGCAGGTTGAGCACATCAATGCTACATTTGGAAAGACCCAAAAGAAGCTGACAAATAAAACTTGCATATGGAAGAAGAGGACGATATTCTATGATCTTCCATATTGGTCCGATCTAGATGTTAGACATTGCATCAATGTTATGCATATGGAGAAAAATGTGTGTGACTATGTTATTGGCACGCTTCTTAACATTCAAGGAAAGACAAAGGATGCTTTGAATACTCGTCAAGATCTAGCTGAGATGGGTATACATGACCAGTTACATCCAAGGTCTGATGGTAAAAAAACATACTTGCCTCCTGCATGTCACACTTTGTCAAGAAAGGACAAGACAAGTTTCTATCAGTGTCTGCGTCGTGTCAAAGTGCCACAAGGATACTCTTCAAATATTAAGAGTCTTGTGCAACTGAAAGATATAAAACTAGTTGACTTAAAGTCTCATGATTGTCATGTCTTGATGCAACAACTATTAGTCGTGGCTATTTGAGACATTTTTCCTAACAAAGTGAGGCAAGTCATAAATCACCTGTTCTTTTTCTTCAATTCCATTTGTAGAAAAGTCATCAACCCTTTAAAGTTAGATGACTTGGAAGACGAGGTTACTATTATCTTGTGTCAATTGGAGATGTATTTTCCTCCTTCATTTTTTGACATCATGGTTCACTTAATTGTTCATCTGGTCAGGGAAATTAAATTGTGTGGTCCTATTTATTTACGGTGGATATACTCGATTGAGCGTTACATGAAGATCTTGAAAGGGTATACAAAGAATCTACACCGTCCTGAAGCATCCATTGTTAAAAGGTACATTACAGAAGAAGCTACGGAATTTTGTTCAGAGTACGTTGAAAAAGAAAAGCTTGTTGGGCTTCTCGAGTCTCGACATGACTAGAGAGTGGGAGGTAAGGGTTCACGAGGGTTGCATGTTATAAATCCCAGTGTAGAGGAGTTGCAACAAACTCATTTGTATATACTGAATAATAGTAATGAAGTCCTATCATACATAGTTCGTCATGAAGTCTTACTCAAGGAAAATTACCCAAAAATGACCAAGAATAGGGTGTTGAAAAAGCATAACAAGACTTTCCTAAATTGGTTTAAAGATACAATCTTTGATGATGATAATACCACTGAAACATTAAGGAAGTTAGCAGATGAGCCTAAAAGAAATGTTAGAAGTTGGTAGGGATACGATATCAACAAGTACTTGTTCTACACCAAATCAAAGGATGACAATAGTATAATGCAAAACAGTAGGGTTAGTCTTAGGGATGAATCCCAACACTTTGCTACTATACATGACCACAATCCCCGTTTGGCATCCATGCCTTACTTTGGAGTCATTGATGAAATCTGGGAGCTTAATTGTGTTAAATTCACTATCTTTGTTTTCAAGTGTGAGTGAGTTGGTAGCAATATCGGTGTGCGATTTGATGATTTTGGATTTATTTTGGTAGATCTTAAGAAGCTATGTCATAAGAATGAGCCTTTCATCATGGCAAAACAAGCTAAATAGGTGTTTTATGTTCAAGATCCTTGTGATGAAAGATGGTCAGTGGTTCTACATGGAAAAACACATTGGTAATAATCTTGAAGATGATGATTCAACCCTTGATACTAGTCTCACTCCTTTCTTGACAGAAATGGCTAACGTCATCAGAGAAGAATAATGATCATAATGAAAGAGAATTAATTAACATCCTTAAATATAATCTTTTTTTATATTTATTTGTTCCACATTTACAATTTCATAACTTACTATACTTGTGACTTGACTTTAATTAATGTTGTTTTTTAACAGGAAAATGACTACACCACCGAGCTTCCCTCCTTCTCCCAAGTCAGCACCTTCTCCGTCTACGTCGAAGAAGACTACAAAAGCAACACGACTGAGATCATTGGCTGCTAGACCCATCGGTGTCGAGAGACCAGTGATTCATGTGAACCCTGCCACTAGAAAGGCTGATGGTCCCCATGATAAACACGTTATCGACACGCACCAAAACAATTTTACTAAGCTATTTCTGTAGCACAGAGCTAACCTAGGTCGACTCAAAGACATAATCAATATGGTTCTAGCTTCAATTTACGAATAACAGTAAGGGGGAAATTTTATCAAACAGTTTGTGCGCGTAAGTAAAACTTGCAAAAACATAAACTAAAATTAAAGAGCAACACAGAAACTAACAGAATTCAAAAGAAGTAATGTAAAACAGAATTTAAAACATCAATCCAATTCACCGCACCAAGCAATTCGAATCATCATCATTCTTAGAAATTTATCCTATCATGAACATTCATTCAATCTCATTAGAAGTTGTTCAATCGAATTAACCCCTAATTTAATTGAAACCACAACCATAATTGAAATATCATCCAATTATTCTGTGATTAATATTCGAAATTAGGCATGAATCCATAACCTAATCCACTTTCAATCCTAAACGCATTCATAATCATGAAAAATAGAATAGCAATTGAAGAAGAAGATGAACATTCAAGTAGAATTCGAAATACTAAACCAGAACTCCAATTCTCCTTGTGCTTGGGTTGGATTCTTGGATTGATTGAGGATTTAGCCTTCCATGATCATCATCAATGAAAGCCCCATGGATTGAGTGCACGAAAATGGAAGAACAAAAAAAAGAAAATGAAGAACAAGGAAGAACAGTAGAGAGAAAATGAGAGCAAGAGTTTTGATCCTAAAAACTAAAGGAATGAAAAATAAAACTTGTTTATTGAAATGTAAAGAGTGGTGCCCAAGTTTCACTAAAGTCACTAATATATGTAGTGACTGAGTTCTGAAAATAAAATGGGCCACAAACAAGCCCAACAATCTAATTATTTGCTATTTACAACCATGAAAGTCAAATTCCCAGCCCAAAATTACAAGTGCAGAGGCGCTAACTTCCAAGCTCAAAATTACCCTCTAAATGACAGAATTGGCCTCGGGCTATTTCTAGCAAACTTGTAGATCTTTTCATTATCTTTCCAGGGACTCCTAGAATGCTCCATTCGGAGATCGGTAGTACCCTATAGGTCCTAAACAAGTCAGATACGTCAAGTGAGCAAAAATCCGAAAATATGCAACAATTAGCAATTAAGCCCACTTACTTGCCTAGGCCCAAAAACTGAATTAGAATAGGAAAATAAAGGTCCAAGAGAGGTCAAATAAGCTAAGAAGGATAGAAAAATATTCAACTAAAAGCACTCTATCACCCCACAAAAAGAAATTAAAGACGTATTTGGGGATCATCACTCGAGACAAGGTGAATGTTACAATTGGTAACTAGAAAGAAGTTCCTACAACTCAAAAGGATTTGATTTGGGAGGACATTCAAGTATTTGAATTAAATGTAATGTTATTGTAATTGGTTTTACTAAAAATTGTAAAATGATGAATGCATTTTTTGTATCGCAGGCTAAATTTGATATACCAGAAGCGTCTGACCAAAGGACAAAGAAGAAAATCCTTTAGATTGTAGGAGAGTGATGGAGGCTGTTCAAGTCAGATTTGACCTCCAAATGGGCTCTGGCACAAGGCAAGGAGGAGGATGATGATATTGTCTGCGAGAAGTACGGTATCGGCAAAAAAAAGTGGAACCAATTTTGTCAGAGTCGTAGAGACCCTTCATGGAAGTTTAATTGACTTCAATTGTTTATGAATAAAAAATTAACTTGCATTATTATTAAAAGCATTTTGTTGACAAGTTTCTGTGTAATTGTGACAGGTTATTAGAAATAAGGCTAAGGCCATCCAAAAACTAAACATTGTCTCTCATGTGTTGTCTCGTGGGGGTTATGATTTATTAGAACCAAAGTTAATGGAGGAAAAACAAAAGAAATGATTGGAGGAAGTAGCCTAATCCGGGAGCACAGAAACAATCCTTCATCCTTCATCTCCTGTTAGACGACACGTGAAGTAGAAGATAGCTCGTATGAAAAAATCAGGAGAGATAACATCTGAGGTGGCACACGAGATTGCAGAAAGGATTGTAAGTTATTTTTTTGTTTCAACGATCATTAATTATAAATACAATAAATTTGAAAACTCATGCAATATTTTTTTGATTGCAGGATACCCTAGAAGAGCAGTCTACACAGGGTAGCTTTGTTGCCTATGGATGTCAGGATGTATTGACTGCTGCCATAGGGCGACCAGAGCACTCTGCTGGTGTTTGTGCTGCCAGAGTTGGTGTGACAATCAAACAATACTTTGGACCAGCTTCAGTAAGCTCTCGCATGTCTACACCGATCAGGTTGGACAAGTTGGATAGACTCAAACAAAATATCATGGACGGGCTGGAGCAGTCGATCGCAGAAAAAGTGACTCGACAACTCATGTTATCCTTCAGCCAGATGCAGTCCCAGATGCAATTGTTGGGATTCATACTGCCTCCTAAGGTTGAGGTTGGTTGTAACACCCCAACTAATTATCTGTATATTAATTTCGTAATTAGTATTTCGAATTAATTTTGTAGTTAGTATTTCGAATTAATCAGTAAAATACATGTTTAAAGGAAATTGTAGGAGGGAATTAGAAATGTGGACAGAATAAATAGTGATAACACATTTCTATAAAATGGGAATTACAAAATACCCTTGGGGTCAAAATTACAGAAATACCCCTGCATAATTTTGGAAATGACCAAAATGCCCTTAGAGCAAAAATGACCATTTTGCCCTTAGACATTTAAGGAAATGACCAATGGGTCCTAGATATTTTGGTAAGATATTTTGGACTTCTAGATATTTTAGTAAGATATTTTAGACTAGAATGACCTAATTACCCTTGGACAATTAGAAAAATTACCATTACGCCCCTAGAAGGGTAAAATTACCAAAATACCCCTGTGATCAAAAATGGCCAGATGACTTAGAAAATTTGTAGGACCTATAAAATAGATAGAATACCTTTAGATGAGACAATAATAACTTAGTAAATGGTGAAATAGCGTAGAATGAAATTTCTAGGAATTTTTAGAAAAAGTTTGAGAAAAACTCAATTTTAAGACCATTATGGATATTAGAAAATTATAGGAAAATAATTGTTATGATCTTTGGAGTTTTCTCTTAATTGTAGGATAAATGGATTCCTTAAATGAGTTAGATTTGTAATTTAAACAAAAGAAGGCCACAAGGACCAATAGGAAAAGAGATAAAAGCCTAGTAGGAAAATAAAACACAAAACACTT
>PYAF01003073.1:717255-727575 GCA_007407185.1 Glycine tomentella
CGTATGTATGTTTAATATTTACAGCCATTAGACAAAGCTCACTACGTTTCATCACTTGTTTTTCAGAAATTTAAATGAACTTTAATTTAATTATGGGTTATTACTACATTTTTGAAAATTAAAAGAAATGAAAAAGGAAGAAAAAATTTTATGCGTAAAAATAAATAAGTAAATAAGTAGCAATGAATTAGGCGTAACATTGGTCCTTCTGCTACCCATGTCAACACGAAGGAAAGTTGTGTCGCTCCCTCAGTACAGGACCAAGACACGGCTGCATCAAACAGGCGTGGGTTGTATGTTGATGATAATCCTCCCCTTCTAGTTGCACATTGGCAACTGGTTGTTATATGTTCTAAGGACAATGTTGTTGTCTGGTTCTATTCGTTGCACGATAAATCCGATAACTACTTGAAAGAAATAATTAACAGGTCAGTTGGAATTTGTAAGACATTTACTTTATTATTTGCAAGACATCAATATGTTAATTGTACAATATGCATGCATGTTTCTCTTAATCAGAGCTTTGAAGGGATCCAATGATGTTCAAGGAACTAAATCCAAGGCTATTGCTAAATGGATTATAGTTAAAGTAAGTCATTTAAACAATGGTTGATGTCTTAAAAATTACATTTATTACTATGTACACTAATTTTCGATTGAGTTTGAATATCTTATTGAATTTAGTGTAATAAGCAAAGAGGAAACACTGAGTGTAACTATTATGTTATGCATTGGATGTCAACGATAGTGCTAGGAGGTTTCAGGGATAACTGGGAGATGGTAACTATTTACTTCAAAACTAATTTTATTTGTTATACTTGTTTTTATTTATACTTATTAAGTTATGTTTTATTATATCATGCAGTATTTTATTGATCCAAGACCATTGGAACCAGAGATTGAAGGCAATTCACATTCAGTGGGGAAGATTTTATCTTAGAGTTAGAAATGAAACACTAGGTGGTTAAGGGATTTTAACAATTGTATAAATAGTTTAATTACAATCGGTTATAGGAAATGATTTTATGTATTGACATTATTGTTTTTACTTATAATTCATAGATGATTTTTATTGTATTGTGAAACTACCTGGATTAGTCTGTTTAAATTTGCAGGTTTAATTTGGGTAATATTAAAAAAACTACAAAAATCAACATCAGTTTATAAAAATTGATGTTGTTTTGCATAATTCAACATTGATTTTTATATAAACTGGTGTTGTTTTGCATAATTAAACATTGGTTTTTATGAAAACCGATTTTGTTTTAAATAAATCAACATTCGATTTTTGTAAAAATCAATGTTGAATTATGCATATCAACATCAATTTCTACAAAAATTGTTGTTGTTATGCAGAACAACATCGATTTTTGTAGATGTTGGTGTTCGTAAATCAACGTTGATTTTTAGTAAAACAGATGTTGATTTTACATATTTTATAATTTTTCATTAATTTATTATTAGGCGACATCAATTTTTAAGAAAGTCGATATTGTGTAGTTATGTTAACCTCGGTTTTAAGAAATCGATGTTAGAAAACTATATTTTCTAGTAGTGTGATAGAATCATGAAATAAAAAAACATGGAACTTTTGAAGCATCACAAAAAACAAAAGTGGCAAGTGGGAGACACAAAAACTCACCGATCAAAAAAACGAGGACTTGGACAAAAATCCTCCTTGAGTTAAGAACAAACAAACAATGGAAAATGGTAATAGTGGGATGAGAGAGAGGGAAGTATATGGAAGAAGTTGTGCAATGAAAGGAAAAGAAAGGGCAATTGCATAGAAAGCGAGCATGTGGAGTACAAAATTAAAGACATGTTAATTTTTCTCCCTTAATTACTATTCCCATGTTCATTGTTCACACACTCTCATAATTATATATTTATATATGTATTACTAACTTTTTAGTATAATATAACAAATAAAAAATGTACAATTTACTAACATCATATTTATTATTAAAATATTTAATTCTTTGAATTAAAAATTAATGTATAAAATTTGAGATAATAAATATGTTTAAATATATAGTCTTTTAGATTTATGCAAAATACTTCATATTGTGATATAAAATTATTTTAACTATTGATAACTTGTTTAAAAATATATTCAAATGTAATTTAGAAATAAAAATGTAAATAATATATTAAAGAAGCTAAGAAATTCAAAAATTGGTCCCCCTATTTTGCCTATTTCAACAAATTGGTCCTCCTATTTTTTAATTCATTATTTGATTCCCTCTATATTTCAAAATTTACTGTCTAAGATAAATATAATAAATAAAATAAAATAAAAAAGGCTTATAGAAGTATAAATATTCTCATTTATGTGAAAATAGAATTTCATCCTATATATTATACCTTAAAAGATAATATATAAGATTATAAAAATAATAAATTTTAAAAATAATAAAGTTTGAATTTTGAACTATTTTATATAAAACTTATATTAATACTATATTTTGCACCAAATATTCAAATGAGCATTTGGGTGTAGTTGTAAAGGAGTGTGCCACAAAATCAACTCTGGGAACTCAAATAGTCAATTTTATACTTTCAGATGGATACATAATCCATTGGTAGAGCCACAAAAAATGGCCAGGCCCAATTGGCTAGCCCAAATAGCCCGAGCATAATTGCGAGCTAGTAATATATCATTTTTTCTAAATAAACAATGGCTAAAAAATATTTAAAATGAAAATTTAAAATAAATAAAAAAAATGATTTAGTTTAATAACAATAGGTAAATTAAGCATTTTGCTAGTTAATTTTTTTAGCTCAATTTAAATATATTAAAAATGAAAAAGAATAAAATATTTTTTTAAAAAAATTATTTTGTATTTTTTTAAATTGAATAAGCCTTGGGTCGGCCCATTTGGCCTAAAGAGGGTTGGGTTAGGCCATGAAAATAGCGACTCGTCTCAAAATTGGTCCAACATGACCCAACCCAAAAATTCACTAGCTCGTAGTAGGCTCGCATACCTCTATTCATGGGTAATATCTGTAGGTAAAATTTACATTTTTCACGGATGCATATTCTGTGGGTAATATGTGTATAAAATTTAATTATTTTATCTTTATTAATTTTTCTTAAATTATTTTATAACTTTATTGATATAATATTTAATAATTATTTTTATACCAGATAATTAAAAAAGGATCTTAACATGTAATATATGAAAAAAAAAACTTGAGCTTGACTCTTTTACATAATCAAGTGAGAATGGTATCTAAAAAAAAGTGGTATCTTAAAAAAAAGTGAAAGTATAGTACACTTATATATATGTCAATGCATGAATTTTTTCTCATTACATAATTAACTTTTATAAAATGAAAAAATTATTAATTTATCAACCTGTGCATCACACTAAACACACACTAGTAACTTTTAATTAATTAGTAATCTTTGGTTAGTATATATTACACTAAAGTGATATTAAGCCTTGATTAGGCCTTATTGGATTTCAATCAATCATTAGTATATACATTACACTAAAGTGATATTTGGTTTCAATCAATCGTTAGTGCATATGTTACACTAAAGTGATATTTGGCCTTATTGGATTTCAATTAATCATTAGTGCATGTTATAGTAAAGTCATATTGGAAAGTGGTGAATGCATAAGTTACACATTGAACCTTAATTAGGATGACCGATTTGATGAAATAGGCAAAATAAGGGGGACACATTTTTGCAATTAAGCCTTAAATTAAAGTTAATTTGGGATTTTAATGAATGCATAAGTTACACATTACATTTTATTGGGCCTTCCTTAGTGCACATGTTGTACTAAAGTCAAATTGGGTCTTCATCAATGCATAAATTTCACTTACACCATATTGAATCTTAATGAATCATTAGTGTTACACTTATGCCTTATATTTTAAAATACTTAATTTTACAAAATTTGATTATCACATATTTTCATAATATAAAGGGTATTTATTTATTATATATTTTAAATAATTATATAAAATAAACAATTATTTTGTACAAAACACAAATTAAAAGAATAATGATAAGCATGATTTATTTATCTTAATCAAATAATGTAAATATTGGTTTGTTAATTTAAAAATATTACTAATATATTAATTTCAATACTTTTCAAATATAAAGTGTATTTAAGTATATTATATATTTATTATGATTTAAATTAAAAATTCAGTTTCTTAATTTGTTTTAGAAAATAATGTATCCGGTTGTTAATCTCAAAATATTATTTAGTCTTATAGCAACTGAAACATCTTCGATTTGATCGCTATCTTCAAGTCCATTTGGGTTGCTAATTCAATCTATAATACAGTATACATCTAGCGACTGAAATAGCATCCGAATTGTTAAGTTTCCTTTTCTTTCGGTCTCTAATTCAGTCGCTAGTGCAAGTTAGCCACCAAGTTTATACTCGGTCGCAAAATCGGTCGGAAGTAGCAACATAAATTCTTTGATCGCTATTTCTGTCTTTGATAGCGACCGAAAATATTTGGTTGCTCTTTCAGTCACTACACTTCATTTTTCTAGTAGCGTAAGGATTCGACGTGAGGAGATTGACAAAGGTGAATTCCTTAGGCACTCGAGTGCTCCTTGATGTTGTTGTAGAGTTTGACGGCGTTAACGGATTCGAAGTGGAAATTGAGGTGTTCAATATGTTGTAGGACATAGAACAAGAATGTGAGTGAGGAATGTCGAGATGAACAAGTGGAAATCGGGTTTTATCCTTTGAAAGATGACAAGTCTCGCATGTGCAGAGAAACACATGTATATTTTTTTTAATCTAAATTTAAATTAATTCTTAAAACTATTAATTAATATATTTTATTTTATAATTTTATAATTATTTACGTTTGCATATTATTAAACTAAATAAAATATATGCATGTATTGTAACACCTCGACAAATCATACCACAAAGAGAGGGATTTGGAAGTTGTGCAGGTATAGGACTATACTGTTAAGTATGACTTAAAGGAATTAATTGGTATTATTTATACCAACAACATGTATCTACTTTTTGGTAGCTCATCACTTAAGAATTTCATAGTTAAGCATGTTTGGCTTTGTGTATTAATGGGATGAGTGACCTTATGGGAAGGGCTCGAAAAGAGTTACCTACGGAGGATTCTGACTGACAAGGATGTTGAATGAAGTACCACCACGTGAAGTGTCTTAGTGTGAGAGCTGCTGAGAAGTAAAGAATAAAGGATGTTATGTGTACAACACTATACCATATGGTGGCATACAATACTAATTTTGTTTGTATGAAATGGGAAAAGTTGTTCAAAGTGGATGCTTAGAAAAAAAAACAATATTCATCAGTAACTAGCCACACAAGATCACTATAAGTTTGTGAAACACAAAGTATAATTATGTTTCAAGAAAATTGTATGCCAATATAAATTTCTAATGCAGATTAATTATATTGATTCTAGTGGTGGGAGAGGTCCTACAAGCAATTAGTTTAGAGGAGAAATTTTTATGCTAGCGTTGTCTATCACAAATCTTTTATTCAATAACTAGTGTGTATATAAAGTTAGTTATTCTTGGTATATATATTTTTTAAAATGACTGAAATATTCTTAAATTTTTGTTAGGACCAAACCAAAATATCCAAACACAAACAAACAAAAACAACAATGGAAATACATTTTTGTTATTTATTTCACAATCATTTTTCAAAACAAAAATACATTTATGTTTTGCAAGTATACAATAGAAATGTGTTTCCTTTGCACAAAATGCATCAGAAAAATATCACAATAGAAATGTGTTTCTGTTGGACAATTTGCTCAACTCAATAACATAAATGTGTTTTGTTGCGTAAATGGGAGTGGCCAACGAATAACACAATGAAAACATGCTTTTGTTGTATGACTATCAAAATGTACAATCGAAATGTGCTTCCATTTTGCAAATGGGGGTGAAAAAAATTAATAGCGGGATTGTAATTTCGTTGAACACTTCAATTTCATTGTTAATTGTTTTCTTTGTTAGATCTGGACGATCCACTCACCTCTTAGTTTTGATGAAAACAAATATATAATTTTATGATAACTAATGGTTTAAATATAAGTGAACAAAACCTACCAGTTGAAGCTAACGTGGCAAGATCTTTCTATTTTTAGTGAGATTCATGATCACCTATTCCCATTCACTGGAAGTCATCCTAAATCATATCCAACGTTCAATGGACCCCAAAATACTCAAAGACGAATCTGTTATGTTATTATTAAGTGTGGTCCACTTATTATGTTTCGTAAAGAAGAATTAATTATAAATAGAATATTCTGTGGAACAATATTATTTTTCATTTTATAAATGGCTAACGTTTTAATTAAAAATGAAGAACAAATTTAGAAAGAATAGATTCAAAATAATTCTTGTTGAGGAGATCACATTAGTCTCATCTCTCTCTAGCTGGAACCAAAGGATCAAGATTGACAATGGTCAGCATTTGAATGCACAAGATCCCATAATGATTCGATCATCCTTATCCTATAAAAGGTGCATCAAAGCGTCGCTCGGAATTGATGAACAACATTCCAGAACAATATTCACACATTGAGAAAGAACAAAAAGGAAATCAAGAGAAATACTATTGAGTTAAACATAGTGCTAAAATAGTTTATTTTTTGCTTAGCAAAGTTTTTGTACTTATTCATACTTCATTGTAAGCACACTCCTTAAGTGATAGAATCTGTAATTCTTCAAACTGTTTGTTTGGTTAAAGCAAGGAATGACTTAGTGACAAAACAATAATTGAGTGTTCTTAGATTTAGGGGGAGTCTAATGGTTGTGCCAGTAGTCGCCTAGAGAATACTTGTAAAGTTAGGAATAACAAGCCATAATACTTGTTGTAATCAATCCTTGATTAGTGGAACCCTACTATTTTAAAGGAGAACTGGAAGTAACTTAGGTTGAGTGAACTAGTAGAAACCAAGTTTTTTACTACTCTCTTTGAGCTTCTTTGAGTATTCTTTAAAAGTTTGTTATTGATACAACATTGTACACAAGTTTTATATTGGATTGTTTTTCAAGTTACTATTTTATCAATCACCAGCCCATAAGACCTTTGTGAAAATTTAGTTCTATCACTGGACAATAGTTCTTTATTATTGGATGACAAGATTAAGAACTTGTTTTATTGCAAAATCATTTCCATTGCAAAAAGTTTTATAAGTTTATCTAACACACTATTCAACCCCCTTTCTAGTGTGCTTTATTGTATTTCATTTTTTACCCCCATTTGCAAAATGGAAACATGTTTCCGTTTTGTTTCATGCCAAGGGACAATTTGGAAATACAATGAAAAGACACCCACATGGGTAGTGCAAATAGACAATGTGATAGTACCAATAGCAATACCCAAGATGTTACAACTCAAAAAAAAAAGGCTCACATAAGGGAGAGAGAAAAAGACTCATGCTATTGACACCCTTTCCATCATTCCACCCCCTTCCCTGGTTATTTTTTGTTTGAAGGAATTTCTATTCTAACCTTCTCATCTCGTCCCACACTCTCGAAGCATCCCTTCAATCTTACCTCCGTATCTTCTTCGATCTTTAAACATCTTTTTACTTTCTTTTATAACTATTGTTCGTTGTCTTTTCTATATGAGTTTTCACACCTCCATTACTTCTACTCCAACAATATTTTGTTTATATTTTATTTTGTATGTCACCAATTTATCAAAAATTAATTTCCTATATATAAAGGTACACAACAAAACTAATTTTTGTTGTGTATCTTAATAAAATCATGTCAAAATACATGACAGAAACTAAATTAATTTCATTGCATAGTCATATAAAACTATTGTACATTGCCCCTCACTATGCGAAGGTATGGGAGATGGTCATTGTATAAACCTTATCCTTATATATGTAAGGAGTTTGTTTTAGAATTTAAATTCATGATCAATTGATCACCAAGACACAATTTTATCGTTGTATCGGGACTCACCCTCATTTGTGTAGTCATATATAGCAAAATCTAATTTCTTTTAAGAACATTTTAAGAACAAAAAAATTGACACTTCATGGGACAAAGTTTTGTTGTTGTAGTTGTAAGAAAAAAAGTGAGCAAAACAAAAATTAAACAATAGGGTCAATAGCATGGGCTGGAAAAAAATGTGACTTAAGGGCCACCCCACTAGCTAGTATGAGTGTGTATTTCAAAAGCCCAAAAGAGAATAGAAAGATGAGGTGAATGTGAATGCCTCAAGTTCTTCCTTCCGCAGGTTCCTCCAACTTCCAAGTGATTGACATCGGAAATTGAGGGGTGACAGCGTATCGTGCGCACTGCTGTCCTTTTTTTTGGCATATCTTTTGAGTCATGTGCGAATGCACTCAAGCACATGGCTTACCCTTCTTTCCCTTTCAATTATATAGCCCTCCCTCTTTGGGACCCCACTCTTAACCACCCTACCCATGTGATCGGCCTCCATTTGCACCCCTCTCAAAATTACTAATCTCTCCTCCTTATTTTCTCACTAATCTTATACTATTAGCTACTAGTTTCTACCAACCGGGGTGGAAACTAAAATAGATTATCATATTTAAAATCCAATAGTGTCTCCAACAAATTACCCTAAAGAAGAATGTGGGAAACAAAAAAAAAAGTTACTAGGTTCTCACATCACATGCATGCATTTTTTTTTCTCATTGCAAATTTCCTCTTCAACAACAAACAACCACAGTAGTAATGATAAATGCCTTTTGTTGCTTGCACCACAGACATAGTTGGTTTCCCATGCCACTTCTAAATGATTTTCAAATCATGAATCGATATAGTTCTGTTGATTCCTTCACAACATGGGCTTTTCATAAATAAAACTATTCTCTGACTTTTTTTACTTTTAAGTTAATTATGTTTTAAAATTTCAAATTAACAAATTATTTTTTCATACTGACTTTATGTTTTAGAATTATGAGCTTTGTTATTAGTACCATCACTTTGGGTTATGTTATCCAAAATAACTTTAAAATACCATGTTAATTTAATATTTAGAAAATTTATTTAAAAAACTAAAAAAATTAGTAGATATTTTTCATTAATGTTTTTAAAATGTGTAGAAAGAGTGAAGAGTATTTATTGTTTTGTAACTTGCATTATAAAAAGCTATGAAATCTTTTATTTTTCAGCGATGCAAAAAGTGGTTAAGATCACAAATATAACATGGAAAAAGTATTATATGATATACAAGATACATTGATTTACATTGTAGTATAATTTTATTAATTAATTCAAATTAACACTTAATTTAAGTAGAGGGGAGAAAAGGAATTATGACTCGATTGACATTAATGCTTCCCTTTCTGTCAATGTTTATTAGTAGATTGATTAATGTATTCTTTTAAGTTGGCAACTTGCAATGAAATTATATATATAATATTTTTATACTTTTTATGAATATATAATTTTTCTGTAGAAAAATAATATTTCACGCGTACGAAACTTATATATTTTATATTGATAAAATTTTTATCATAACATCACATTACTTTCCCCCTATAATGATTTTACATGTACATTTATTTTCTCTCCCAATATTTAAAGAGTCGTGTATTGTATTTTTTCAAGAATAAATATACTCTATAGAGCGGCATCAACAGCCAGTAAATAAAATAAGATAATTGAATGGTGCAAAAAATTGGGATAAGATGGTAGCATAGATATATGAATCAAAGGTACAACAAACTCACGTTATCATGAAAAACCGGTACACATAATAAATAAAATACTACTATTTATAATAAATAATACACAGTGGGGAATCCAAAACTTCAATTATCCAATCTGCTGCTGGCTTCAAAGTTAAAAGCTAACCGCATCTATTTATAGCCCATTCAACCGCTGCATCTGAATCAAACCAAACTCATAAACCATTTAGGCTCTCTTAAAACAAAGGTCCCTCATACCACTTTCCCCACACTCTTTAGTGTGTCTTTTTTTTTTGCTCTCTTTCACCACAAAGAGGTCTTGGACCCTTCTTTTGTGTAGTGCAATGACCATGGTTAAGCTTTTCTGTGTTCTGCTTCTGGCACACCTTGGCATTTCCATGATCACAACTCAGGTTAATTAGTCCCTTCTCAAATAATTTCATTATTATACACTAACATGTTACATGTACGTACCATTGTTTTTATGAGTGTGAACCTTGCTTTGAATTAAATTTTTACTATATGGTGTCAGGTTATGGCAACAGATTCTGCTTATCACTTGGATGGAGTGAGTATTTCTTCCCTTTGTTTTGAGCATTTTCAACTTTTCTTTGTCTCCTAATTGATGAGAAATTATTATATAGTTCGAGATCATAT
>PYAF01003073.1:727675-738153 GCA_007407185.1 Glycine tomentella
TTTTAAATTTATAAGAGTTAATAACATGTCACTTGTAGATCAGCCAATTAAAACTACATGTAGTCCGAGACTATGTAACAATTTCTCGTGCTTAGTGGACATTTTACAAAACTGAAAATTCATATCTTGAGTCTTGACTAAATTTTTTTTCCATTAATTTTCAGAGGAATTATGGACCTGGGAGTCTAAAGAGCTCACGTGAGTAATCACACTCCATTTTTTTGCACACTAAGTTGTCTTATTTGTATACCATGATTCATGAACCTAGAGTTGCTGCAGATTTACCAATTGATATAATATTTTCATGTCATTTGCTTTCAATTATGTGAATTAAGTGCGATCTAATGGTTTACATTTCTGAATTTGGTTTGATATATCAGAGTGCCCTTCTGAATGCACAAGAAGATGTAGCCAGACACAGTACCACAAACCGTGCATGTTCTTCTGCCAAAAATGCTGCAAAACGTGCCTCTGTGTTCCTCCTGGCTACTATGGGAACAAGTCTGTGTGCCCCTGCTACAACAACTGGAAGACCAAGCGTGGAGGACCCAAATGCCCTTGAAAATTGAAATTATAGGCATAATTTCACCTACAATTTCATATATACTACTCAAAGTGGAACTATAAACTATATACATATATATATATATATATATGGTCATTTCTATGTTTTGGGCAGCACCTACTACAATTGGGTTGTCACTAAGACTAATAACATCTTGTTCTCTACCATGAAATTAGTTCAATTATTAATTTCATGAAGAAACCTATATGTTACTCCCTTTCCTAAACAAGTATGAGAGGGGTGTTCTTCTGATTAGTCAATTATCTTTGTCATTATACTTTTTTTTAGTTTTATATATAATGAAGTTATTGTATAATTTTCGTCTGATATAATATAATGTATTATGACAGACATGTCATGTAGGTAAGAGGATCTGTAGATCCAACCTATGTCAGCAAAAAGAAAAATCTGTAGATCGAACCTTATTTTAATTCTTGTATCTCTTGATTCTCTTCAGTTCCCTATACTTCTGCGTGTAGAATCTGGCATCTGCATCAGAAGTAGCAGGGCCATAGTGCATCAGTGATACTTACAAATATGACACATGGGATGTACAAAATATATAATAAGTAGTCTTAAATATTTTTTTATTCTAATAATTTAGTGTTTTTTTTTTGTTCTAGTAAAACTATTTTTTTTATTTTTTATTTTTATTAATTATGTTTATTTTATTTTTCATTCTTATAGTGCTTTAAATAACATTTTTTTGTTCAAAGAATTATTTAAAGTACTTTAAGAACTAAAAACAAAAAAATGTAATTTACAAGGAAAAAAAATAAAAACAAAAATGTTATATGATAAAAACTAAAAAAGTATTTAAACTTAAAAAGAAAAATCTTTTTAAATATATGATATACTTTTTTTAGTTTTGGTCCTTGTAAAAATTTTTTTAAAAAAATTATCCTTTTAAAATTTATAAGATAAACTTGGTGGTGAAGAGAGAATGAAAAGGATAAAATTGTGAGTTTGAATTTCCCACTAACAAAAACCAACAACTAACAATTAAGTGAAAGAAAAAACATATAAGAACAAATAAATCTATTTGATCTTTGATAAATTCTTTTTTAGTCTTTCATTGAAAAAATATTAATTAGTCCCTCAAATTTTAAAAAATATATTTTTATTATATGGAGATAGACAACATTAAAGGAAGTGGTGATTAGGGATGGCAAGAAACCCCATACTTGCAAGTACCCTCCCGAACCTGTCCTAGCTTTGATGGAAAATATTTGCTTTAATTAGATACGAGTATTACCTAACTTTTTTAAAATGGGGACATGGATGGGTGGGTATATAACTACCTATCTCGCCAATGTATCCGTCCCCATTCCCAAAATATATACTCATTATATTTTCCTTATTTATTTAATCTTTTTATAAAACTTGTTTCTTATTATAATAGATTGAGTTTATGTTATGAATCATTGCATTTTTAAGACTTATTCAATTTAATGACATCTAAAATTGGTTTTAAATTTAAAATTAGACAAAAATATGTAGAAATTATATTGTTATAAAATAGTAATCATTTTTCGTAGGCAAAGATGGGGATGAGATGGGTATATCTAACCTCAAACGAGGACAAGAATGAGTACAAATTTTATCTCCATTGGAGACCATGGATGGGAATGGTGTTGGGGAGCGGAGCAAGGACGAGGATAGGAAACGACATACTCATTCTCAACCATTGGGCATGGCAATGGGGCGGGACGGGTGCGGGTATTGCATTTCCTATCCTTGCCCCCGACTCAAAACCCGCTTTCCGCCCCCGCCCTGAATCCCCGTTGGGTTTTAAAACCTAGACCCATCCCCGCCCCCGCTGGGGATCTGGTTTTTCCCGCCCCGCCCTGTCCCCGCTATTTGAATAAAATTAAATAAAAAAAAATTATATAGCTTTTTTATTGAAAAAATTGAATAAAAATGCTAATTATGTAACAAAAAAATAATAATAAACTCACATTCAAAATATTGGATCATAATTTAAAAAGTACAAAAAAAAAAAATCAATCAATTCAATTAAAATCATTATCGACATGTGTAACATCCCAAAAATTTAAATATGTTAGTTAGAGATACCCTTGAAATTGAAATTACAAAAATGCCCCTGGAGTAAGTGACAAATTATCAAAATACCCTTGGATATTTTGATTAGATATTTTGAAGTGAAAATTACAATAGTACCCCTGGAGTGAGTAAAATACCCTTGGATATTTTGAAGGGTGATATGGTTAAGCCGAGCACGACCCTGATGGTGTCCAAAGGGTGATACGGTTAAGCTGAGCACGACCCTGAGGGAAAGACTAAAGAAAGATAATACGTGAAGGGTGATAAAGTTAAGCTGAGCACAACCTTGCGGGAGCAACCTAAGTCTAGTAATGAGCTCATTGTCTAGTTTAGGGTATTAAAGAGTAAAATAATAAAGGTAAGCTATACATTGACATGATTGAAAATGATGTTTGCATTAATGATGAAGTCTGAGATTATTTTTAAGTGTTTGTGAATAAAATGAATCTACTTCGGGTTATATGTTTATTAATTAAAAATCAACTATAATTGTTCACATGTTTTCTTAATAAACCGAAGTAGCTGGAATGATGACGATGACATTGAATGATAAACAAATTTCACCTACTGGGAATTCTTTGGAATTCTCACTGTTTTAGTATGTTCCTGTGTCATTCCAGGCAGGTAAATCAAAAGGAGGAGCTACAGAGTGAGGACAAGTTGGAATGTTTCTTTTAATGTTGCGGACTTGTAGTATTTTGTTATATGCTTTGTAATATATGGACATTACTATTATTGTAGGGAATATTATTTACAAGTTATTACTAAGTTGTAATTTATTAAAGAGTCCAAAAAGTCTCTACAGGCTAAATATAAGTGTAATTTTCTAATATTGAGATAAGTTTTTCTCAATCGATTTTGGTTAAAAATTACGTTAGAAAAGTTAACATCTTCTAGTTACGTATTATGACCTAGGCATAATATAGTAATTGGAAGGATGTTACAACATGCATATTTAATTTCTCCCAAAATACAATATCATTTAAATATATATTGTCCCCAAATTAAGTAGCACATTCTTCAAATTACATAATAAAAAAAGAAACAACTTAAAATTGTTCAGCAAATAAATGTTGATCATTCTTCCAAGTTAGTGACACTAGCATCCACCATTTCACCTTCATAAAAGAAGAAAAACAATTAGAAATTATATTATACAATATCGAAAATGGAAATTCAAAACATTGTTTACATTCATCATCTGAAACCATTTCATTCATTAAAGTAGCACAATCAGTAACAACTTTATAACTCTAGAACCTATAAAAATACATTACAAGTATTATTTTGTTGAATAAACACAAATATAAATTTAACAACTTACACAGAAATAAAATTTTACCAGTATTTTCAGCACTCCACAACCAACTTCTAGCACACATTAAAGCCTCTAAAGTAGTCCACTGAAGTCGACTACGATGTGGGCTTAATATTTGACCATCGGTGCTAAATGCGGATTCTGAAGCTACGGTAGATACCAAAATAGCTAATATATCCTTAACAATTGTTTGAAGTGTTGGATACTTGACACCATTAATTTTCCACCACATCAAAATATCAAAGTCAACTGCTCTTGGTAAAACATCTTCTTCTAAATAGTGATCTAACTCTGATTTAACATAAGTACTTCAAGCTCTTTTTTTCCTCATAATAAATCTATCATACTCAGATAATGCATCACCAACAATTTCATTACCAATAGCATCCCCAACATTACTACCAAAACAATCTTTATTCATTTTCATTTGGTAATCAGAAACTAAGTCATAACATAATTGTTGAATGCACCTCACTTGATTAAAAGAGTCATGTTCATACAATTTTTCATAATAATACTCAAGCAACTCCATCTTGTACCTAAGATCTAAAAGAGTGGCAACTCCCCAATATTTATCAAATTTTATCATCAAATTTTGTGCCATTTGTTGAATCATTGGGTTATGAGAAGTAATCCATTGTTTGATTGCCAACTTAATCTCACATATATTTGGAAAATACAAATTAGCAATTGGATGTTTAGTAGAAGAAAATAGTTCAGTGATAGTATTGAACAACTTCAATCTCCCACACACATCCTTTGCAAACTGCCATTGTAAAGTACTTGGCAAACAAGTATATTGACACTCTGATTGCTTTAATTGACAAAATACATCCTCATATCCTATGGCAATTTCAAACATTTTGTAAGTTGAGTTCCACCTAGTTGGACAATCTAAGGCCAAATTCTTAGTAAAAGGGATTCTCAACTGTTTAGCTGTTTTCTCAAATTTTTCCTTCCTCTTAGGTGTTGCTGTCCAATATACCACACTATCTCGAATGTTTTCTACACCTTCTTTTATCACTTCCAACCCATCTTTTACCATCAAATTAAGGATGTGTGCACAACAACGCATGTGTAGTAAATACCCATCCCTAAGCAAACTACCTAAGTGCAATTTATCCTTAATTTTATCAATCGTAGCATCCTTTGTGGTACAATTATCTAGAGTGATAGTGGACAACTTTGTATCAATATTCCAATCCATCAAATAGTCAGTCAATACATTGCAAAGTCTATCACTTGTATGAGGAGCAGGAACATAAATGAACCTAACATAAATAAAAAGATATAATATAAAAAAAAGTAAAAAAAAAATATATAATATAATCATATTTTATCATTTTATAAAATAAAAGGTCTATATATAAAAAGTTCAAATCATTTTATTACCTCAAAATCTGACTTTGTAACTTCCAACACCTATCAATGTAATGAGCTGTAATAACCATGTACCCCCTCTTCTGATTGGTTGAAGTCCACATGTCTGATGTGATAGCCACTCTTTCATCAAGACTATCCAACAACTTCAAAGATGTTGCTCGTTCATTCTCATAGATTTTCATTATGTCCTTCTTAATTGTGTTTCTAGTAGGAACCTGAAACACAGGTTGGAGGGCAGCAGAGTATCTCCTAAAGCCAATGTGATCGACAATTAATAGTGGATACTCATGCATAATAATTGCTTTTGCTAGCTCTCCCCTAGCACATTTTGCATTATAAATTCCCGCACCCAACTCTTGCTTTCCTTGGACGACCTTAGGTGTAAGAAATGTTTGGCCCTTCATCCCTCTCATAAAAATCTTGTACTGAACACAAATCTCATTATGTTGCCACAAATGCTTGGTTCCATTTTTTGATTTTCCACCAAGAAGTTGTTGATTCAAGAGAAGCCATGCATGAATGAATTGGAATCAAGCTTAAGTGTTTTGTGCTTTCAACATGCCTCAATGGAAAATGACAAAGAAAGCTATTGAAGACCAGCTATTGAAGACCAAATTGATTCATGTAAAAGGAAAGTTGTGCAATCTGATAATCCAAGAGCATATCATGCATAATCATTCATCTAGGATCATTAGATTAAAGGTCTTAGTAAAAGCAATGAACCAGTAAGGCATTTAAAAAGCTAAGTTTTTGGAAAAATGAATTTTTACTGCATTAATCGATTACAACATTGATAGAATCGATTATTTTGTTCTTTGTGCCTTCTTGAAAACAAATCAAGAACATTGTAATCGATTACATATCGAATTAATTGATTATATAGGCTTAAATAAAGAAAATCATGCTGACTGTCTTAATCGATTACAGCATTTCGTAATCGATTACATCTATGCCTATGAGTTACATGTTCTGCTGATTTAATCGATTACATATCGTTTTAATCGATTACACAGTACATTTGAAAATACATGACTGACTGTCTTAATCGATTACCATATTCAGTAATCGATTACTTAATGCATTTAGAAAAACATGTCTGTCTGGTTTAATCGATTACTTCACGGAATAATCGGTTACATTGTTCATAGCTCAAATCCAGAACATTTCAGGAGCATTTTAATCGATTGCATTCTTGGATTAATCGATTACATATGCGAAATAATCGATTACAGGAGCGTGTTTAATCGATTATTTTCAGTTAGAAAGCTGTTATAAATAGAAACCTCTTGCTCTGTTTTTTGTGACTTTGAGAAATTCGTACACTGAGCATTCACAAATGTTCATAAGCTTTCTTTAGTGAGTTTTCTGAGTTTCTAACATCAAATAGGCTTCACAAATTCGTATGGGTCTCTGAATTAATGAAGTGAAGCATCATCATTGTGTCAAAGAATAAGGAAGGAATGCATTGAGTTTGTAATCTCTCTTTCAACCTGATTGAATCATTCACATGCATATGTTCATTGGATTATCAGGTGAAATCTTTCCTTAGTCTTTGAAGGTGTAATTCTTTTGATTGAATTCTGTAAAGATTAGTCTATTGTAAATGAGTTTTCTTACATGATTAGAGATAGTGTTTCTCTAAGGGAAGCTGAGTAGTGTTCTCAGTTTGGGTTTGGTCTCTAAGGGTCTAATAGTATTTTAGACTTATGAACTTTATCTAGGGTTGATAAAGAGAGGCTTGTAATATCTTGTAAGAATATTTTTTGCAATAGTGGAACTCTACTCTCTAGTGTTTAGTGGAAGAACTGGATGTAGCTTCATAGTGTTTGAAGTGAACCAGTATAAAAATTTGTGGCTAATCTTTCTTCTTATCTCTTCATCTCTCAATAGTCTTGGTGGTGATTCAAATTGTTTGCACAAAATTTTTTGTGTTACTCATTGATTTCTTGACTGAGGAATTTGATTGAATAAATTATTCTTAGTTTCAAAACATTTTAAAGTGATAAAGATCCTGTGGCAACTCTGATTTAAAATTTTAATTTACCAAGGTTCAACCAATTCACCCCCCCTCTTGGTTGTTTTGAAGTGTTCCTTTTATTTTCAGAAGTTTCTTACAATACTTGCATTCAGCCTTGTCAAAACCATTGACTTGTATTTTTTGAAAATGTTGTCAAATCTTACTTTTCAACCTAGTGGATGTGGTAGTGGATACTCCTTGTGTCTCCATATTATTAACTTCATCTTCATGAGGTGGAGGAGTAGGATCAAACTCAATTGGTAATTGAGACTGATTGTTTGCTGAAGCTGAATGAGTTTGATCATTTGACTGATTTGATGAAGGAATAGGAGAAATTCCTTTCGGTGAAACAAAAACATTAATATCTTCCATTACTTTCCCTTCTAAAGAAAAAAAAATTAGTTTAAATAATTATGTAGTAATTATGCAGAAGTAAGAGATCTAAACCGTAGATTATCGAATCTAGGAAACTCAAAATCAATCTACAAAACCATGCATTAATTATGCAGACACAAAACCCAACCTTTTTTTGTTAACAGTAACCCAAAATATATTCCTAACAGACCCAAAAACATGTTCCTTAAAGAACATAAATATTTAGTTTATTAGAAACAAATTTAAGTTAGAAACATGTTCTTTTTAGGTTTTGCTGCAATAGTTTATTAGAAACAAAACTACAAGCATCTCGACTTTTGGGTGTAATGTTTTTTTGGTTGGAATGGGTGTAGATTTTCTAATATGACAGGTTAGTTATTCAAGATATAGAATGAGAGTATATATTTATATCAAAAGTAGAATGAATATATATATATATAATAAGATTAATTATTTTAAATTTTAAAAAATAAATATGGAATCAAATTTAAAATAATAAATAATATCTAATTAGATCATGACCCAAAAATAATTTTCATGCTAATTGTTAAAAATAATGAATGTGTTACATACTATAACATGATGATGGACAGTAAGTAACTCATTATGTCACTGCAAAATTCCACATGGTTGGAAGCAAAGTGTTTACTTTAGTCTTTAATTACTATTCTATTTTCTGATGCAGTAAAGGTAAAATGCATTTTCACTTGAGACGGTAAAATGTAATAATGGTTTTTATGCCCATGGGAGAGCAACATTGAAAAAGTTCACTAGGCAGAATCATTCTTCCTTCACCATTAGTCAAAAGACTTAAAACCAAACTTCAAATCCCAAAGGAATTTTGTTTTCTTTCAAATGTAGACTCTTATTATGGAAACTCGTACTTAATTTCAACTATTCAATCTTGGACTTCACATGACATGTGGGATAAAGGATACTGGACTCTCTGATACAACTTGTGGACAAGATTAAGAAAACCAACTTGTCCCACTGGATAACTACTTGACTACTGATCATGAGATTTGATCCTTCATAATGTTTACAAACAAAACCTTGATGGGAGATACATATTTATATAGGTACAAACTGCTAGAGATTTGACTCAAAATATCTACTTTGAGGGTCATTGATAAAGGAAATTCAATCTTAAAACAGGCTTCATAAAGTTAGTTTTATTCCCGAAGTACAAGATTCCAATTAAACTGATACAAAGTCATGGGCAAGATATGCAAACCACTAGTTACATAATTGGCTGGCTGGTGACTATACAAGTTACACTGTCAATTACCACAATGCTACTGTAGAAGTTCCCACAGTATTTATCTTTTAGATGACCTTAGGTTTGGGAGCTAAAATTTAAGAATGATCATGAAATTTGGTTATAAATGGCCAATTGTGAATGCGTGTGGTGATTGATGAACCCAAAAATAATATCTAATTGTTAAATTCTACATCTATATTTTCCCGCAGTTGCAATGGAAAGAAAGTGAGAGTAAAATATTTGTCAATAGTCCAAAACTTTTGAATCCACCATATGTAACAAAGTTTCCAAAGCACTAGGAGCAAATTTTCTGGCAAAAAGAACACAAACTGAAGAGTTTCTATTGTTGTATAGGCAATGTGACCTCCACGTACTCTATTGAAAAACTCCTCAGTGATATCAGTATATGTTTTATTGTAAAAAAAACCACAGTTCAAAGAGGATGGTACTACTGATTAGTATATGTTTTGTTGTATTGTTTATTACTTATATACCCTATTTTCTCTAAACAATTTTCATTTTGTTTATGCAAGAATAAGTAGAGGGATATATATGAACTAATCTAGGCTATTTGGACCATGATAATTACTTAGTGATTCTTTTTATCCAAGCCTTTTATGTGCTAAGACCGATTTACTTCATCCTGTTGATCTTTTCTGTTGTTTGTTTCTATTAGAGGAATATTTTTCATCCTATGATATTGTTGTTTGTAAGGCTATTCCAGTTGGTCTCTTTTTGTTCTTAAGTTCTCTAACGGTCCTTTTGTGCAGTACCATTAATTTTCTGATTATATATCTAATTTTTCCCAGTTTTCTTTCATGAGCTCTCTATTTGTACTTTTGTGTAGTACCATTAATCATGTGACTATGCACAAAGGTATAAGAGCAAACATGTGTAACCTACCAAGGTGAAACTCTAATTTTAATTAGAGAAGAACATTACAAGAACCTGAAGAATAACAATTAAGTTTTATATTATCCTAAATAAAATAGAAGAGAGGAAAGGAGAAAATTGGGGCCTTTGGGCTAGGGAGGTACAGACCCTCAAAGTTATGCAAATTAGGCTGTTGTTAAGGTGACAATTCCCTTTTTTTTCCTGACAAGATACTAGGTTCCTATCACTCTAGCTTGTTCACTTCTTTCTGTGTATGTGTGCTTTAAGTGAAATCTTGCCTTGTTGTTTGTAAGGATGCTCTATTTGGTCTGTTTTGTCCTTTTTGTGTAAATTTTTTATCCTTCATTTCTTATATTAATCTATTCAAATTTGTGCGGGTGAAGTAGTTTGCTTTGCTTTAATTTTTATTCACAGAACAATTGGATATATAGTAGAGTTACATACATACAGGGGCAACAGGGCACGTAACGTAAATGGCTAAATCAGCCTAATGCACACAATAATGCCCCTAATTCTAATGACACTCTTGATAATTGATATTAATTTTATATATATATTGGTGCAGCTCAAAGAGATCCAACCCAAAGCAAAGATTAGAAGG